>PVHP010013933.1:0-40056 GCA_004024765.1 Zapus hudsonius | reverse complement strand
GGGAGGAAAGAGGAGGAGGGAGGAAAGAGGAGGAGGGAGGAAAGAGGAGGAGGGAGGAAAGAGGAGGAGGGAGGAAAGAGGAGGAGGGAGGAAGAGACAATGATGGCAGGGAGTGAGTATAGGAGCATCAGGACCTCCTGCCACTGCAAAAGAACTCCAGACCCATGTGCCACTTTGTGCATCTGACTTTACTTGGGTACTGGGGAATAAGAAAGTGCCTTTAACTGCTGAGCCATCTCTCTAGCCCCTTACATTTAAAGAAATTATTTGCAAGTTGACTAAGAGAGGGAGAGAGAATGGGAATGCCAGGGCCTCTTCCCACTGCACATGAACTCCAGATGCATGTGCCACTTATATGGATCTGGCTTTATGTGAGTGCTGGAGAACTGAACCCGAGCTGGTAGGCTTTGGAAACAAACCATCTCTCTAGCCCCAGTACTTAAGTTTTTAACATACTCTGGCCTTTTCTAGTTATAATGATCAATTCATAAAGTGTTGAGTTTAGATGTTGAGACTTTCAGAGATCATGTCAGATATTAAAGGTGTCAAGAAAGGAATCCTGGGGGAAGGTAAGGTTGAGCTATTTAGTTTGTGTTCCTTGCTGCTTACTCTCTCATCTTTTTCTCTTGTATGCTTAGGACTGCTGTCATGTCCAGCTGTTCTTAGTAGGTCTCATTCCAAGGGTACATTTGAAGGATATTTTTGTGACTGGTTCCTCACCTTTGAATGCTCACAATTCCATTTCTGTCTCTGGTCTTTGGCCATCATTAGACTGACCTTTTATATATAGTCTTCTTTGGCATAGAAAAATATGTCTTTAATATAAATAAGCCTTTTTTTTGCTTTATATTGATACATAAATGTTGTTTGTAGGATCACCTATTTTTTCTCTTTATGTTTTAGCAAAGAAAATGCTTACATATTCTCCCTTCTCTCTCTGCTAATATTATCCTAAAAGTTTGATTTTCCTTTATGTTTTTTAAATTAAATTTTCAATATTTACCCTCAATTTTTTACCCTTTACCTGGCTTAATCATCTTCTTTGTGTTATTTCTGCTTGCACAAAGAGTATATTTAATTAGATTATTTGGAATTCTCCTATAATATTCTTATCATTTGGTTGTCCAATCCTTATTTTATACTGTTATTAAGAAGATTATTTTATACTGTTAGTAAGAAGCATTATTTCTGGGAATACTATGAAATCTTAACATTTTAGCTTTTTGTTTAATGAAACAAGAAACAATGTATTAAAGCTAAATAAGGGCTGGAGATATTGCTCAGTGGTTAAGGTGCTTGCCTGCAAAACCTAAGAATCCCTGTTTGATTCCCCCGTACCCATGTAAAGCCAGGTGCACAAGGTGGCACATGTACCTGGAGTTCATTTGCAGTGGCAAGATGCCCTGCAAGATGCCATTCTCTCTCTCTTTCTCTGTGTCTCTGTCTCTCCCCCTCTCTCTCTCATAAATAATAAAGCTAGATAAAATGGAACACATATGTCACTAAATCCACCTATGAGAATGAATACTATTACAGAGTTCCCATGATAGGTATTATAGTGTTGTGGAGTAACCAGAACTTCCTGTCCCTTCTTTTCCCTCCCTTCCAGTGCCCAGGGCCCTGTACACTCTGAGCTACAGCCTCACCTAGATCTGGAGCTCCCATAAGATGCCACCACATGTATAAAATAGGGTCCCAAATTTGTACATGAATATCAATATGAATTTTATTTATAATTTTCTTAAATTAGAAGCCATTTTTCTATCTGTAGGTGAATGAGTTAGCAAAACATGCTATACTCAGATACCAGCAATTTACTCATGAACAGAAAGAACTGTTAATACAAGTGACACCATGGTTATGGAATCTCAATCTTATCACAAGAATTAAAGAAGCCAAACTCAAAAGACTGTGTCCTATAAAATTGCATTTATAGAATTATAGAAAATGCCAGCAAATCTATTGTGATACAAAATGGATCAGTGGTTGCCTGAATCTCAGAGAAGAGAATTAAGTGCCCTGTAAAGTAGTCTAAAAATCTTTGTTCTTATGGAGATGAATGAATATGATATCTTCATATCAGGGTGCTTTGGATCAGTAATATAAATGTCCCACCCTAGTCATACAGAAAAGGTTTCTCACAGGAAAAATTTCATGTGGATTTATGACTGCTTTGAGTTGAGAGCCCTGGATGTGTAATGAATGATGCTGATTCCTAGGGTACAAGAGGGATGGCAGCTGGGCATGGCGGCACATGCATTTAATCCCAGCCTTTTGGGGGGGGGGCAGATGTAGGAGGATCACCATGAGTTTCAGGCAAGCCTGAGACTACCTAGTGAAGTCTAGGCCAGGCTAGAGCGAGAGCCTACCTTTAAAACAATCAAAAAAATCCTGTAAGGTGAAGTCACCAGGACGATGCCGTGGAGGTTCTGTTGCACATTGCTGTGTCTCTTACAGTAGGTTGCACTGATTCACCAACACTGCTGAGAGCTCATCATTTCCCACCACCAGCTTCTAACATCCATTGCCATTTCTAGAAAATGGGAAATATATTGACTGACTTTGTATTTTTCTGGCTGTCAAGAAGGTTGCTTGTTCTTGAGTATTGTTTATATATTTTGTCAGCAAATGTATAAAGTTCCAAATTAAACCTCATGGCTTACAATGGTAACATTGAAAAGGAAGCTGTATTGAGTCATGTGATCTGAATCAGATCTGTCACTAGTAAGTTGAATTTAATGCACTTAACCTTTAGGCAGAATTTACTATTATGGAAACATCTACTTTCATACTCAGCTAACATTTTACATGCAGACTTTATTGTTTCCATTTCTGCACTTGTTTGAAATTTTAACTGCTGTAATATTCATGCCGCATTTTAAGCATTTTAAGTGTGTGTGTGTGTGTGTGTGTGTGTGAAAATATTATCTATGGAATGAATTTTTACTGAGTATAAGGAAGACCTAAACAGAACCAAAATGCAGTTAGGCAAATAATCTTAATTGGCAGTTCTCATCACCAAATGCCAGGTGAAGAAATGTTCAGTTCCTGTTGTAAGTCACAGACATTGAGGAAACATGAAATAAAACACCAGTTAGACCCCTGTTTTACACTCATCGGTTGAGCAAAGCATTTCAGAGTTCCATCACTACCAGCTGCAAACAGAGTTCCAGGTCAGTCTGGACAGAGAGGGCTTGTTGCTTAAAATACTTGCTGACAAAGCCTGCCATCCTGGGTTCAGTTCCCCAGCACCCACATAAAGCTGGCTGCAAAGTGGTGCATGCATCTGGGAACCTCCCATACTTCAGACAAATGTGAGGCAGTCTAATGGTCCTTGAAGTCAGGCAGTTCATTTGCAGCAGCAGGAGACCCTACCCTGTCTCAAAGAAGGTGATGCAGAGATACCTTGAAGTTGTCCTCTGACCTTCGCATACACGCATGTTTGCCCATATAAATAAATAAACATTAATAAAATTAATTTTTTAAATGCCAGATTTTAGTGCTGGGATGAGTGTTAAGCAGGTTTATGAAGTTTGAAGAATGGCTGACAGCTTCTAGTCTGTAGCTTATCTTTAAATTTCCTAACTGTAACCTTTACAAGTCAGAAATTTTTAATGGAGTAAATATCAGTATTCTCATTCATAGGTTATGGTTTTTGGGGAATAAGGGAAAATTATTTTTTGCTATTGCTAAAATATCCCAAAATGCTAAAATTATTCCTTTGTATATTTCCCTAAAAGTTTTTAAGTTTGGCTCTTTAAAATTTATAATAATAATAATTACTATTTTTATTTGGATTATGTCTTCAATTTTCCTCAGGAGAGATATTCTCACTGAATATGAGGAGAATTTTACCCTTGTTATTAAGACAGAAACTAAGGTTCTTGCCTTACCTGGAAAATATTTCAGTAATTCACTCTTGGGATATGTTCTAAGATTTCTGGTGAATGCCTGGAACCATGCTTACCTTTATATATGCTATGCTTTCTCCTATAGATAATACACTTGTGGTAATTTTAAGATCAACAACTATGAAATAAAACATTTATGTCCCTGTGATATGATAAGAAAATTGCCAGCTATGACAAATGCTTTGGGGATATTATTATGTAAACAAGGGTAACTTGCAAACGTCCAGTAGGACAGATGACTGTCAAGTATATAAGAGCTCGTGGTATATATAGGCTAGATCCCCTGGACCGTGGATGTGTCTGATCCTGGTGGAACAGAGCAAGGCAGAATGAAATTTCATCACTCTGCTCAAAACTGTGCATTTAAACATTATGAATTTCTGGAGTTTTTCCATAGTATTTTCAGACCTTGGGAAGTGAAACTGTAGGTAAGAGGGAATCACAGTACACAAGTCATCCCTGAATGTACTGATTTCCCATGTCATTGCCTGCCCTTGAACCAGTCTTATGATTAGAAACTTACCATCCCAGAATAGATATCAGCAGAGTGTGATAATGAAATGACTAGAGATGATGTTGTGACAGGGCAGTGGCGATATCCTGCAGGAGAATCTGGACTGTGCAGGTGGCAAGTGTTGACCCGAGGCTGGAGTTTGGTGGCATAGCTCTGGATACAATGTAGCTCTGGGCAGATATTTGCCTCTAATCTTTGCCCATTGTTCAAAGGCTACTCAACCCTTTTGTTCTTCACTTTTTTTCATCTATATAATTGGGTCACAACCACACCTGTGATTTTTATGACAATTTAGGGAGCTGCATGACCTCATGCATGTACAAGTAACACAAGGCTCAATAAATGATCAATATTATCAAGAGAGGGATCAAGCTGAGTGACTGAGGGGAGGGAGAATATAAATGAGAATGAGACTTGGTGAACCACTTTGTGCATCTTGCTTTACCTGGGTACTGGGGAATTGAATCAGGGTCATTAGGCTTTGCAGGCAAGTGCCTTAACCACTATGCTCCCTCCAGCCCCTGGGTGACTTCTTGACTGCAGGCATTTCTAGGCTTTCAGAAGGCCATCCTTTATTTCTTTTATGTGTCTGTCTTTAATAGTGTTCATGCATATAAGACAGGCAAACTTAAAAAGAGGCAGAAAAAAAAGGCAGGAAAACAGTCTCTGTCGTACACTTATTCTGGGCCCACCTTCGGGTGGATTGTTTCACACAAGGTGATTAGGTGACTTAGGAAGTTTATTTAATGTAAAGATACCACAACTTGGTTTTAAGTTGCTTTTTTCCTTTGAGAATTTTTGAGAGATCAAAATCTGTTTAGGGAGTGACTTCTTCAGGGATGGGTAAAGCAGTGTTCACACAGAAAAGCATTACAACGATATTTTTTGAGGTGAGTTTACAGCTGAATTTCTGAATTATTTGGTGGTATTCATCTTATATTTAAAAAATGAACTAGGCATGTTCTCTTTAGCTAATGACTTGGTCTTAGTCATTTAAACTATTTGTATTCTCTGCCTTTTTTTTGGGTAAGTGCTTTTTACTGATTTTGCAAGCAAGGGCTTTTCCTTTTCAAATGCTTGACATCATGGTAGCATTGTTTCTACTACTAAGTTGAAGATAACAATGAGGAAAGTAAAAACGTTGTTAATCCAGCATTTTTCTTTTGCCAGGGACAGTGTTATTAGCATGTATAGTGAGTGAGAAATTAAACAGACATGTCCTTGAGCCTGTGAGAGAGAGAGGTTCATGTCACTCAGTAGCCATCATAGACCTGCGTTGTTTTGGTGTCCTTGAACTGTGTTCTAATGAAATTCCTCTTCAGAGGTGTGGTGTAGCAGGTCTTAGGACATGGGCAGCCTAACAGAAGCCTTCTGGGGTCTCATTTCAAAGAACAGGCATATAGTTATTTTCACTCTTCATATTTAAATTGTCTGCTTTACTCTTATGAAGAAAATTATTATGCTCTCTAGTATAGAGTCTGCAAGAATAAAGAATTTAGTGGTTTGGAGCTGTAATGTTAAGACATCCCATACTAGCTTATCATTTGTCTTGGTGGACTGTAGAAGACTTGTATTTATAATGTCTGCATTTCACCAAATCCACTTGGATATTAAACAATGTTCATTTCTATGCTAAATTATTATTTAAAATAATCCAGGTTAGTTGGCTTGTATGATATATGCAAAGGTCTATGTTGTAGATTCCTGTTGGAGTGAAGGGGATTTTAAGTTTACCAGTCATCTCACACGTGGTCCTCTGAATTCTGGCTCCACGGGGACAGCAAGGTGGCCTTGCTCTCAGCAAGGTTCTGCAAAGGGGCAGAGTTTTTAATTAGTCAACATGTTCTCATTTTCTGTGTGATCCCATGGGTCTGCAAGGTAAAGTCGTCTGTTCTTTTCTAATCTAATTACTAAAGCCAAGGAAAAGTCACTCTACTTCCCATACACAAGCTGCTCTCTTAGCTTCCTCTGTGTGCACTTCCATCTCTGTGGCATTTATCATCTGCCTCTATTACTCTCCGTATACTCTCCTTAAGCTTTTAGCTCATCTCTCCTTCCCTGATTCTTTATATTGTCACCACCCTTGTTCAGGTCTTTATTGACTCTCTCATGGGTTATTGCAGTAAAGCCCAGCTGATCTCCCTGTCTCATGTCTCTGCAAATCCACCCTTCACACAGCTGCCCAAGTAATCTTACCAAAGTGATGCTGGGATTTTATTCCTCTCTCTTCACTGAAAACAAGTGACTCCCAGATTTCTATGGAAGGAAGCTGCTCTTTGGGCTGGCGTCATTGCTCCTAGCAAGGTTCTGCAGAGGAGCCAGGCTTTTTAATTACACAGCAAATCCTCCTTTTCTGTGGGATCCAGTGGGTCTGCAAAGCAAAGTCTCTAGTTACTGGAGCCAGGAAAATTTTAAGAAAATCATGTAGGACTTCTGCAGTGAGCCTTGACAGTGTTCTTGTGCATCACAGATCATGCTGGATCTGTTCTGTTCCTTTGCTCTGGGTGAAATGTGCTTTCCTGTGTATGCCCACAGACTCATTCATTGTGTCTTTGACATTGTGTTTTTGGCTCCAGGCAGAAGAGTGTGTATTTGGGATTCATTTAATAACTGTGTGGTAATTCTTTAGCAAGAAGTATCGTAGGCTCTGGCTCATGTTGAGTGGCCACAGTTGATGTTGAGTGGCACACAGTATAGTCTATTCTGGGTCAATTCTGGAATATAATATGTTAAGTTACAGAACAGAAACCAAGGTATAGGGACTACAGAGGGTACATTCCTCTTGGAGGCAGTCCTTGCTTATCTATGTTTTTCTTAATTATATTTATGTCATAGAGGGTGTTTGGTAATGTCAGTTACTGTTTGGTAAAATCAGGTTCTAATGATTCTGTAACCTTCATTGGTTTCTTGGAACAATCTCACAATTTGGTGACAACCTTCCTTTTTTAAATTCTTCATAGCTTTGGTGGCTATATGTGTGAGCAAGGAAAATATTCTCTCAGTTGAAACTAATTTTTATCACACTTGAGACATCATGTGTCACTATTTTGAAAGCTGGTACTTACAAGCCACTTTCAGCAGTGGCTTCCCAGTGATGTGCTCACCTCCTCTGTGTGGACCGGCAGTTTTCCTGGAGAGAGTGGTTACCAGGAGAACAGAGTCATTGGCTCTCCACACTGAGCTCAGACTGCTTGTGACTTCTGTTAGTTTTCGCATTCTTATCTGCCAAATTTAGTATTGTAAACAACCATTCAAGATGCTATTGGGAAACCAGAATGCATCTGGTCAAAGGTGTTCATCTGAGCTGTGAAGAAAATTGAATATTCTTTCAGCAGCAATAGGATGTGGGTTCTGTCAGCTCTGGGAAATGAACTTCAACTTGAGATTTGTCTAATGTCACTGCAGTGTAGCATCCCTGTCTCCACGTAAAGAGCATTTCAGGGATGAAGTTTAATAAGGACTATGCCTACTTTGTTCATCACTGTGGCTCTCTATTCAGCACTGTCCCTGCCAGTACAGAATAGAGGCAATCAGTGCCCAGATTATGTGCAAGCATTCTGTCTACTCCGATGCTGGCTAGTGCCAAGGGCAGGCTAGCCTTCCACTGTTGTCCCCAGGATGGGACACGAAGTTGAACAAAAGACAAACAGCCATAGGAATAAGCAGAGCATTGGTTTCTTAGGAGACAATCCTTTCCAAATCCTCCTGTGCTTTTAAAGGTTGTAAGGATTTAGAAAGTGAACAACTCTCTAGCAAGTCTTCTGCCGGTAGAAAGGCCATTCTGCCTAGCTCTGCTGAGGCCCTAGTGTCTCAGCAGGTACAGAGCATGGTAAGTGTCTCAGCCTTCTGCTAGTCAGCCATGTGCAGAAGGCTGTTGATGTGGCCACTGTAGAGACAACAGCGTAGAGTTTTAGGAGTCAAATGGATTGTAAATGGTGGTTGCCTATGGTCTCAGAAGTTCCAGCATCTAAGTCTAGCCCTGTGTGCTCGTATAGAGCAGTCGGTTACAAACCCTTAATTTAAAGGAAGATTTTAACATTAAGAAAAATGCTTAGTGGTATTTTAGCGACCAGCAAAAACTTGTTTTAAATACTCTAAAAATGCAGAAAGTTTCACTTCAGTAATTAGCTTGCAGCAGCAGTGAGGGCTAGGGGTGGAGGTCATGGTAGAGTTCATGTTTATCACGTGCCAGGTCCAGCTCAGATCCCAGCACTGAAAACAAAATCCATGATGACAAAGTGAGTGGGCAAAATTATTATTGTTTTCAAACAACATTGCTCTTCCTTAAAATTCTTTCCATTCGTATCATTCCCATATGAGTTTATTTTCTAACGTTATTTAGACCATTAAAACAAAAGTTACATTTAGTGGCCAAAAGTTCCAAATGCATTTATTTTTTTCCCTATCTAACTGTATGAAATATTCTTATTGTAGACAGTAGATAATATTTAGGGCTATCTGAACATTCTTATTTAGGACATTACAGAATCTTAAGGCTCTGTGCTCTAATTCACCTTAGTTTTGTAGCATTGATGGCCCTGCTCTTCTAGAAGCCCCACAGTGTTGAGATCCCTGGGAAGGAATTGTCCACAGTGCAGTAGGCTGTGCTGTTCAGGAGCTCCTGAGATGAAAACAGCTGTGATCACCCCAGCAATAGTCATGTGATTGTTTCATGTTATTAAGATGGAAATATTGTGAGCTTAGGTTTTCACTGCCATATAACTTACCCAAATACTTTTCTTTTCAAAGTTTCCTTTACTTTAATAGAGGTGACCTTTTGAAAATATGAATTGCTAGTAGGTGAGGGGAACTTATTTGTGGAGTTAGAAGATATTTCAGTTATACCAAACTTTAAATGTATTACAGCCCACATTACCACATTTCTCCACTTGTTCTGTTTATTCAAAGTAGGAAATGACTTTGCTGCTGTTTGAATTTCCTAGTATTTCCTCAATTGGAATGAACTACTATTGATAAAGAAAGCATCTTTCCCCACTGCAGAAATAGCAGCTTCTGTTTTAAAAGCTTCATCACCATGTCAAGACTCTCAAATTAATATAGTTACTCGGTGTTGAGAAGTAGGCGCCATCTGTGAGTTGTTACAAGAAGACACGTTTCGCTGTGAGGTGCAGTTAACACTGTGGAGAGGTGACTGCCTCAGCGAACTCAAGCCCCGTGCTGAGTTTTCAAGGCTTTTAGGGCTTCCTCCACAAGTGACCATACACTTTATTCTAGCGAGGACTTGAATGTAAGAGAAGTAGCTGGAGAACTATCTGTCGAGGCTTGGGAATATAGAAGTAGAGCACATGTGTAGCATCCAAAAAGCCTGGGTTCAAGCTTACTATTAAAAAAAAAAGGGGAGGGGAATGCCTGTAGATAGCAGTCGTAAGTAGACACTGATGATGGTTTGTAATGGTTTGTCACTGGTGGAGTTTGTTGTACTGTACGATAGGGTAGCAGGATATCCAATTTGCTTCAGTATGCCTTTGGGATTCGAAGTATGGAGCATGGGGTGATGGGGGAAAGATGTGTATGGCTTGTTTGAGAAAGGGATATCCGTTATGAGACCATCTGTAGCTGTGGGAAGGGGGAGATTTAAGAGCCACTGAGAGAGGGAGAATGGTAGGGTTTGGTGGTTTGGCCATGTCATGGAGAATTGGTCATCCTTGACTTAGTTCCTTGACTTTGTGTTCTAAATTGACTAAGGGTCATAGTGAAATTGAGAAGACAGAGGTACTATTCTGGAAATGGTGTGTTGATAGGCAGGCTGACGGATCGGATCACAGCCTTGAGAGGTGATGCGGAGAAGTGGCTACAAGAGAAGCCAGTGAGATTTCAGATGCTGCCAAGTCCTGAGGGCTGAGGGGCATGCACTGGCTTTCTGCTAGAGGTTTTCTTGGCATCGTCCAAGCAGGAGAGCACTAGTGGGTACCAGAGAACAGACTTTGGGAGTGAAAGGACAGAGCCAGTCTTTCCTTGCTATCCCTTCCTTGGAAGATCAGGTTTTTGCTTCCACCTTGGAGAGACCAGCTGGCAGTGCAGGCAGGGACAGAAGTCAGTTTCCTTGGGATGTATGAGGGACTCAGGGACATGAGGCTGAGAGGCAGTGAGTGAGTGGCTTTCTTGAAGAATGAGCAGGAATCCTTTTTTAAAAAATATTTTATTTATCTGAGAGAGAGGGATGGGGGAGAGAGAGAACACTATGGCCTTTAGCCACTGTAAACACAGATGTATGTGCCACTCTGTGCATCTGGCCCTATGTGCTTACTGAGGACTCAAACTCAGGTCATTAGGTTTTATAGGCGGGTTCCTTAACCACTGAGCCATCTCTCTAGCCCTCTGAGGAATCTTTATACCTTTTCTTTGGTTTTTACTGAACCTATATTTTGAGACTTTCAGGAAATGTTCCAAAACTTCTCTTCAGAATTGTCAAATTTATTTCCCTTCTTGAATCAAAGGAGGATTTAATGCTAAAGATGAAATCACTTGACAGCTGGGGAGGTTTGAGACTTTATAGTTAAAGGTTGGGCCCTTCTGGCTTTAAAGTAAGTCAGGGAAGAAATTAATGGTTTTGTTTTTGTCTGGTGGATTTGTAGAACACTTATGATCAGGCATGTTTTTCTAAGTCTTGTTAAGTCTCGACAGAGATCTTGTCTACCTGCAGGGGTATCATCTGTGAAGAGTAAATAAGCAGTAATGAGCTTTTCTCAGCTATGAGAGGACAGGCATGTGCTTCTCACCATGGACTGTAAGTCAATAAGGCTTTCTCACTAACTGTGACTAAAGAGCAGGAAGCTGTCCCCAAAACCATGTGGGTTTTAGGGTTGCTGACTAGTGGATCTCTGAGAGCGGGGAAGTGAAACACTGTCTTCCTTTTTTCATTTATTGTACCCTGTGTCCACAGGGATGCAGCACTTGTGAAGGAATCAATTATCCATTTGTTAGTTAGAGGAGCCTTACAAATTATACATTAGTGAATTGATTTCTCAGGTTCACCGTTGGGGGACAGATAGCTTAAGGTGGGATGATTAGGAATTGGGGGGGAAGGAATTGCCACAAAGAACACCATTAAAAGCAGCTTTTGAAATGACCATGAATTTATTCTTAATTGAAGAACTGAATAATCCATAATAAGTGTATTTATTTCAAGCATTTTACATTAGGTAATTGATTATCCCATGAGGTGAATATGTCAATAATTTTGTTGTTTCTTGAAATTTAAGGACCTGAGACCACATGGAGTGTGGACTTGGATCTAGAAGGTATACGCTAGCTCTTGCTCCCTCCTGCTTACTTGGACTTCATTTTTTATTCCATTAAGGAAACATTTTTGTATGTTCTATAGTGTCAGCTTGACATTATTGATTTTTGCACAAACTCACTTATATTGTCTAGAATTCCAAACCTGTCTCCATTAGGAATAAAATTATGGCTAATGGGAAGTACAGCTGAGGCCATATCTCTGCTCTTCGTTTCTTGGGCCCCTTTGCTTTTCTGTACTTTTCCACCTCCCATCTTTGCAAACACGCATCCCAAATCGTGTGTTTAGATGTGGCTCTTTCGGCTCCTCAGCTCCTAGGGTAAAGGGTTGAGAACAACCAAAGGTTAAGACTGTAGGGTCTTGTCCTTCTGGGTACTTTTCCAATCTGTGGCTACCCTACTGTCTTTCCCTTGTGTTTGTTTCCAGTACGTGGAAATGTCACAAATTTTGTTGCTGTCTATGAGAAGAATGATTCAAGATACCATGCCAATTACATGAACTGCTGACAGTTATAATTTTGCAAACTGCTTATTTATTAACTTTTATTAAATGTCATGGGATTGTTATGGGAGTAGAATCTGCATAGTGATAACACTTGGTGATTATTTGAGATGTGTACTGTTACTCCTTCCCTACAATCACAATTTCAAAAATTAGCATTGACTTGCATTTCTTTTTATTTTAAATTAATGAATTTGCTATTTTAAAAGGTTGTAAAATATTTATCTTCTGATTACAAACATTGTAACTTCTTTTTGAAAGCTAGTAAAACATGGGGAGGCATAAACAATAATTGCTTTACCCTCAGATGTAGTGAGGGCTAATAGTTTGGATTCTCTACTTCCAGTCATAAAAATGATGCAGGCATACTTATATATAAAGGAATATTTCTAACTACTGGATCATACTTACCTAAAGTTAGCCACACTTTAACATTTGAGAGAGCTCATTTCTCCTGATTGCCAAGTCTGCCCAGAACTTCTTGAGATAATTAGGAAAAGGACCGGCTAAATGTATGCAAAGCTGTATACTCATATGATGGCTTCTTACCCGGAAAGGATGCAGATCAACAGTCAGCCAAGGAAGCAAGCACACTAAGGCTGCAGCCTTGAATGGATCTTTTTGTGTGGAGCTTCCATTGTCCTCAGGCTTGATGTGAGCCTCCTGTAGAGCCTGAAGCACTGGCATGGCATCTTATCCACCTGTTAACACTATTATCCTACTTGCTTGCTAAAGATTACTTTCTTGAGAGTTGAGGCAGGAGGAGGTCTCCTAATGAGGAGGTGGTTATGATAATCCATGTGGCTTGGACAGAGATGACAGCTGTAGGAGATGAAACATGATCAGTTTGGATAGATTTTGTCTGAAGAGGTGATCAACATTGCTCATGGTATGATATAAGGTGGAAAGCAGTCTAGGGGAAAAACATTGGCTCCAAGCACTTTGTCTGGAGCAGGGCAGAATATGAGGACCTCAGTTTTGTAAGCATTCTATTGTGATTGCTTGTTGACTAGCAGATTCCTCCTAATTGAAATATTCCCTCCTGAAGGGCAGAGAGAGGCTCTGCAGACTGACCTCTTCCCAAACAACTATTGAGAGGCAATATTTGACCAATGTTGTGTAGGAATTGAAATAATTCCTCCTGGTAGGAGGAAAGACAATCAGGAGACTCAAGAGGCTAACAAGTCTGGGACCCCTCCCTAAGGTTATATAAAAGTTAAACCCCTGGCAGAGATCCCATGATCCAACCTTCCCTGCCTGGAGTCAGCCATCATTTCAGAGTTTATTGGTGAATTGGGTTGTCCATAGGTTCTTGCTGCCTTCTTATTTAACCCCAAGAGCTCTGGCGTGGCAGTTAGTCCACCCACCGTCTTGACCAGAAGTCCTCAACATTCCCAGTCAGGTCTTACAGACACTCTTGCTGTCCTCTGACCATGCTTTTCTTATACCCATGAAACTGACCTTCAAAGCTTTAAGCTGAAATAAAACCTTTTCTCTTATAAGGTGCTTCTGGTTGGGTGTTTTGTTCTAGAACTATCTTGCAAAAAATTATAGATGACTATGTATATTATCTGGATAAATATAAAACAAGAAACATGTCAATAAAAAGTGGAAATGTTGAATAAGTAGTTTATTTTATTGAAGAGCAAATTAATTGTCCTCTGGACATAATAAAAATACTCAAGATTATTAGCTGTCATGGAAAGAATCAATGAATATTGACCACTTGCAGAAAAAATTAAGATCTGTTGCTAACACATGAAGGAAAGAAATGGCATACCTTATAGGTATTATTCTCTGTAATATTGTTAATTTAATAGTACAATTTATATTTGGTACTGTAATGAGAAATTTCATTGGTCTGTTCTTGGTATACCATTGTGTGGCCGAGCCATGTCATATCATGTAGCAGTACCATTTATTTCTTTGATGTCAGTAAACATCAACTCTTGAAGCTTCATTTGCCCTGGTTTGAGATAGAGACAGCTATCCTTAGGTGACCATTTCCTTCTAAGATGAGGTCACAGATAAGCTTTATGACACATCTTTATAAATGATAAGTGTAATTTTGAGATTTAACAAAAGTAGCAAAAATACAAAAATTTGATGTGTTTAGAAGGAAGATATAATTCTAATGCAAAGTAGAGTAAAATGCCCTATATTGAAGCCATAAGATCTTTGTTATATTTCACACAGTTTTGTAGGCTTAGAGTATACTGCCTGTCGCATGAAACTTTTACCCTGGGGAGATGTGAACCAACATCTATGCACTCCAGAAAGGGTACAGATGAGAGAACAATTGCACCAAAAACATCTTTGATGAACCAATGCATTTTTTGAGGTTACTAACCAAGCAGGGTGAAGGGTTCCCACCGCAGTGCAGGCGAAGCTCATGGAAGCTGCATCTCTAGAGCTCATTGCAGGACTTACAGGAGGCTCCGCTGGTAGCAGTCTCCAGCACACTACCTGACTTTCAGGCAGCTGGAAGGGGAGGCGGCTTCTAGGGTCTCCCCAAGCAGATGTTTGCCCTTTAAGTTAGTGAGATAGGAGTTGTTGACCCCTCCTATAACCTTGGGGAGTGGTCCTGTGCCCTTTTAAGTTTCAGCTTTCTCAGAATATTTCAATTGAGAGGAATTTTCTATACAACACTGCAGTGAGGAAGATGCCCTCTGATCACTGTGCCTTCCAGTACAGTCATGTGTGGTTGCACATCCCTGACATGTTATGTATTACAACTGAGGAATTGAATCTTAGTTTTATTTAATTCCCAATAACATCACTCACTTAGCCACTTATGGACAACACTGTATTCAACAGAGCAGGAAGCCTAGGCTACATCCATCTGTTAAATTATAATTTTTGGATTGGAAAGAGGAGGCAGTTCACTGGAATTGCATTGGGGGAGGGGACACTGCTGAGGGTCAAGGAAGGGGAATATGATCAATTACCATTGCTCATATATTACCATTCTCAATAAAAATTTTGTTTGAATAAATCGCCAGAACAAAAGCAGCTGTTAATGGAAGGTTATCAACTTGAGGAGATCATTTAAGACCAGATAACAACCAGCTGACATTCGGACATGGGCTCTGCTCTGCTTGGTGCTTTCCAGGGCAATCTTGCCTTGTCTGCCCTTCCCAGGACTCTCCACAGATATAGCTGAGCTTGGCTCCTGACTCTGTTGTAGGTAGTTTTCTGCTGTGGGCTTCAGTTTATTGTCCTATAAATTGGACCACATATCTGTCTGCCAGGACTATTCCTTTACTACCATTCTAGGAGCTTTGAAAGAGCTGGCTTGTTTTTCACGAGCATCTCAAGAATGGTGCTGGCAAGGTGATTTAGGAGTCTAGCTGGGAAAGGATTCCATAGCCAGGGAATGTCTTTCCGTAATATCAGTCATTGTGTGGCCATCATGCATCTTGATCTTCCCTGACTTTTGCTTATTGACTACGGATACTTTCCTGTTGAAGATTCAGCATTCTATTTTGTGTATTTTCATTTTTTTCTATTGAACAAGCCAAGCCATTTTAAAGTGAGATGTTTTTAAAATAAGTTCTAAGCTTGTTAGAACTGCTACAGGCTCACTCCACGCCTCCCCACCCATGACTTGTCCCTACTGAGTTGTGTATATGGTAGTTAAAAGCATCATTGTTTAGGAATAAAAAGAGTGCTATTTTTTTAAAATTCTTACAACATTCACTGCTTTTGATCTTCTTGGAAAATCTACCTGTATGAATATTTTACAATAAGATACATAGAAAACTACAGATGTAGTTGTTACATTTACTCTGGTAAATACCCAGATGTAGAAAGCCTAGTACTTGTTCTTATAGATTTTTAAATTTTAAATTATCTAAATGATAGGGATAACACAATTAAAGAATGTGAATGAGTGTATGGTTTTCCCATGTCAAGTACTAAGCTTGAAGTAGAAATGACATGTTGACTTAGTGATTTAATTTATAATTTATTTATTTGCAGGCATGTTTATGCCCATGCATGCGTGTGTGTGTCTCCTGCTGCTGCAAATGAATGGCATATGAAATTACATGGGTAGCTGGGGAATTGAACTTGGCCTAGAAGGCTTTGGAAGCAGTCACCTCTACCCCTGAGCCATTCTCCCAGCTCCAGGCTTAGTAATCTCTTAAGTGAATAGATTGATAAACCAAACTAAAACAACTAAAATTTATTCATATACTGACTTTTATTTTAGCTTTTGTTTGTTTTGTTCTTTTAATAGAGTTTGGTGTGTTAGAGTATAGAGTAAATACTACAAATTAAAAAGGCATATAATGCTCTAAGAAATAAAATTTTAGCTAAGATTTATGGAAATCTTATATTTCTGAGTTCATTATGAGTCCAGGAACAACAACATATTTTATGTATTTAGAATATTCTCATTTGTAAAAAATATATTTTGGACTTATGCATGTAACTGATCAATAACTTAGATCACTCATTTTACAAAGAGCAAAGGCATTTGATTGTTGTGATGTTATTCTAATGTTTACATATCTTTTCTTTTTTATAGAGTCCTGTAAAGATCAATCAGGTTAGCTTGGATGAAAGTGGAGAACATATGGGTGTGTGTTCAGAGGATGGCAAGGTATGT
This sequence comes from Zapus hudsonius, assembly GCA_004024765.1. Lineage (NCBI taxonomy): Eukaryota > Metazoa > Chordata > Mammalia > Rodentia > Dipodidae > Zapus > Zapus hudsonius. Next base: position 23,257 of record PVHP010013933.1, on the reverse strand, counting down.
GAGATGTGCTCACTGCTTGAGCAGTGAACACTGAGTTTGTCCTACCCCACGTGACCAGATATGCCCTCTGCTTACTGTATTCTTGCATCAGGAGAAGCCTGATTATTCTTTTATGTATTGGACTTACTTCTGATTGCTCATAATTAAAGTAAAATATATTTTGCACAAATGTGCCTTAGGAAAAGTAATTACAAGAATGCCAATACTCTAACTAGTACTAAGCTGATTAACAACTGTGGCAGGGTGACGTGTCACCTTAATCATTACTGCTGTGCCACTTAGACTTCAGTGACAATCTGTAGTTCCTGCAAGACAGTAGTTTGATGCCTTTCTGCTATAAATCCACAAAATTGGATTTTTGTGGGCATGATTTCTTGTGAGCTGGTGGTTTTCATTTTTACACACAAGTTATGAATGTTACTTTTGAATTATAGAATCTTTTGATAAACAATCATAGTTCATCAGAAGAATAAAGTGTCTTACAATGACCACATTAAATAAATGTAAAATCAATATATGTTCCGTTTTCTAAAAACCTGTCACCTCCTTCCTGGTGCATGGACATACATCATTTGTTCAATGTATAGAAATAATTATGAGTGCTTCTTGCTGATATTTAGTGGTTAGGCTGATTGATTTTCCACTCCCAAGAATATCTTTTTTGTTTTTAAGTCAATAAAAGTCCTTCCTTGCAGTGATAAAACTCTAATGCTCAGTGTACTTAAGCTGCTTTTCCAAAATAACTGTTTAAGAAGATAATACATTAAAAATCATTATAGAAACTTTCAAATTCCGTAGGGAATGGAGATTTTAATTCTAATTTTGAATTATGTGCTCCAAACTCAATTGGCCATTAAGATGCACAAATTAAAAACAAGATACTCAGTATAGAATAGATGTATTTCTGTTAACAGTGTTTTACTCATTAATCCATTAATAAAAGTAACAAAAAGTCCTCATGACTTACAGGAATGTATTTTACATATTTTAGTGTGTCTTTTGAAACAGTTAAAACACTAGTAGCTTTCAAAAAAAATGCCATGACAGTTTACAGAAGTTTGTGGAATTCTGAGATGAACCCAGTTGTAGAGATGAGGAATCCTCCACACTGCTGAAACTCGTGTATTGGTAAAGAAAATTCATCTTCATTTTGTTTCCTTAAAGGCAAAGAATTCCTTTCAAACAAATAGCTATTTCATTCATCTAACCTGGCCAAAAAAAAATTACTCATTTTTTTAATTGCAAACAAATATTTTAGGAATTCCAGTGCTTTAAATGTCGAAGAATTGTTACTATGTCAAAGTAGAGTCTTATAACTTGTCCATAGTGCAATCGCCCTGAGCTATCTCATGACATCTTGGTTAGAAAACAATTCTTTTTCCTATTCTAGTGAAATTTATAAATGCCATATTTCTATGCAGTTTGTCTATGAAGGTAATTTCATGCAAACGATGAGATACAGACCTTGTAAGCATTTACCCTGAAAACTGCTTAGAAAATATGCCGGTAAAATGAAAGTGCATACGTATACACACACACACACACACACACACACACACACACACACACACACACACACACACACAAAGTGAATCTCAACTCGAAGAACTCAAGCAGAGGATCCAAGACAAACATTAGAACTGAGCCCTAACTGAATAAGCACAGTATGTTTTAGCTGTTAGAAATATGACTTTAGAATCAAACACAAATATCAAAGTTTTAATTGAAACTGATTGATGATTACATGCAAATCTTAATGTGTCAAAAAATAAAAAAGCAAAACCCACAACAGCCATTGAAAGATGCATTGGAGTGGATATCTGAAGGTGACCTTTGCAAATGTCTTCTGAGCACCAGGTACAGGTGGGCAGCCACCTACCTGGCATTGATGTGGATGCTGGGATCCAAACTCTGGTCCTCCTGTTTGCATCCACTGAGCCAGTTCCCTCAGGCTTGCCTTTCTGATTTTACTGTCGCTGACCACTTTACCACACATTTTTATCATATCATTACTATATCATATGAATATCTCAATTTTGTGTGATGTCAGCCTACTTTTGTTCTTTTATGAAATAAAAAAAAATGTTCTGGGCTAGAGAGATGACTTAGTAGTTAAGGCATTTGCCTGCAAAGCCAAGGGACCAAAATTCAATTCTCCAGTACCATATAAAGCCAGATGTGGCACTTGTATCTGGAGTTCGTTTATAGTGCCTGGAGACCCTGGTGTGCCCATTCTCTCTCTCTGCTTCTTTCTTTCTCTCTCTCAAATAAATAAATAATTAAAATATTTAAAAAATTGTTCTTTGGAGCTTGGACTAACAATATTGATAACAATAATAATGATAGTAATAAATGACCTTTAATTCATTTTATTAATTTATGTCTGGTTTTGGTCTCTTTATTATTTTTTCCTGGTATACAGTAAGTCTTCTTGATCCATATAATGCATTTTTTTCATTTCAGTAAAGTTTCCTTCAGTTATAATTTTGAGTATTGCTTCAATTTCCTTTGTTTTTCGTGTCTTTGAAGGATTATTGCTTCAGTTTCACTTGTTTTTCAAGTCCTTGAAGAAATTCAATAATGAGGGCTGCTGGAGGCAGTGTTACTGAGAGGCCAAATGCATAGCTCTATGTTTCTGCTGCAGGAGCCGCACCCAATTCTGCTGACTTGAGGCTGGCGTGTTGCTTGGCCTCCGGTACCTTCCTCATCTCCATTGGGCAGGGGCACAAACAGGCCTGCATGAGACTCTCCTGAAGTGTCACTGAGTTACTTGGTGACTCTATTTCCAGGCATTAATTTCTGAGCCCAATGTAGTCTGGTTTCTTCCTCTATTCCATGATTGTACTTAAATCTTTCTATGTATTAAGATAAATGTCTGAACACAAATGCTCATTTCTTTAAAAATATGTGTAGATTGAGAGAACTCAGTTGTATTGGAGGGTTGTCTTGACTTCACATTGCTTCATCCTTTCATTTCTCCGTAGCTGTGGCTTCCTTTGCTCCTGTGCTTATCGGCTTTCCTTTCAGTCTGATTCGTTCCTTACTACTTTGTGGAGTCAGTTTTATTAAATTCTTTTTAGCGTTTTTATTATGTCTGTGTATGTCTGTTTGTATGTGTGCATGTGTGTGTGGCTGTATATGGCGTGTGTATACATTGGTGCTCATGTACCACAGCACACATGTGGAGGCCTGAGGGCAGCCTCGGGGTGTCTGTCCTCTCCTTCTACTTTGCTTGACACAGAGTTCCTTGTTGTGACTGTTTTTTGCCACATCAAGCTTCCCGATGGTCCACTTTCCACTGCCATTGGCACGTTTGTGTTGCAGAGATACCCATCACTGTGTGTCCGGGTTTTATGTGGCTGGTGGGTTGAGCTGTCTCCATAGCACCTCATTGTTCATTTATAATGGTTCTGGAATCTGTATCTCCCCCAGTTCTATCATATAAGCCTTTAGAATTCAGTTTTTAAGAGTATGTGTGAGGATTTGTATGGTGCTCCCACGTTCCTTTGTGTGAGTTGTGGGTGCACACATGCCATGGTACAAGTGTGGAGACCCAAGACTTGTATGTGTGAGTGTGGGTGCACGTGGTCTCAAACCCACTAACCAGCCAACCAGCCAACAAACAAACCTTTAGGGCCTTACTTTCCCTCCTTTTGGAAGACTGCTTTCATATAACTAGTTACTTAGGTTCCAAGGATAGCGCATGATGAACTTGTCTCTAAAGGTCATAACATGAGTGGATTTTCTACTTGACGCTTGAAAGAATGAACCATTTACAACTTCTCAACATTAAAGCACAAAGAAATTTAAAGCTTGAGTAGTCTTTGTTTGTAGAAATGTTGAAGTTCATTAGAGACTTTATAAAGATGTATCTTTTAGGCTTTGTTGCTTCACAGTATATTTTAGACTGATTATCTTTGAACAGTAAAACATTATTTCTCCCAACTATGGAGCACGTGACGATAATAGAATCATGGCTGTTCCTCTTCCTTCCCACATGGTATTTTATCACCATATCCCTAATGAAGAAGGGATGAATGCTGTCTTCTTACATGGTAGAAAGCAGAAAGAGTCTACTTACTTGCTTTGATCTCTGTTGTAAAGGCAGCAGTGTGGATTTGTGAGGGTGAGCCCCTTAAACGCCTTGCCTTCTAATACCTTCACGTTGAACATGAGATTTCAATTTAGTAATGTAGCAAAACCATCAGATGCAAATGGCTTCCCAGGTGAACTTCTACAGTTCCAGAAGTGATATTGATGCAGGAGCCCTTTGATGGACTCTAGCCATCTAGAAGGACATCACAGGACAGAGAGAAAGAAGCCTGGAGAAGCAGAGAAAATAAAGGAAACTGGTTTATTATGAACAAAAGCTCCCTTTGAGGTGGGAGAGCTCCCAGAGCTGGGAATCCATCTGAGTAGCCTGCAGCTCAGGGTTCTATAGGGTAGTCTTCTTCCCTTGTCCTTCCCCTTATGCAAATGATGGATCTGGTTCCTCATCTTATTCGTTGCTCTTGTCAAGGTGCTCCTTCCCTTCCTCAGTTCCACAATGGGAATGTAAGTTTCCCATTGTGTGGTCTGTCTAATGTCTAGTCTGCCTAATGTAGGGCAGCTTCATTGATCCCTTTGGGATAGGGGAAGCTGAATTCTCTTCAGGCAAGTCAGGCAATAGGATTCTGCTTCCTCCACTACCCCAGTTCCCAGATGCCCTTCATGACAGCCTGGAGGGCAGATGCATGCTTCATGTGTGTGCTGCTCCAGCCTGCTCAGTTGGCCAGGACCATTACCCAGGAGTGCTGCTGCTGGGGCTACAGCTTTACACTGTAGCCACTGTAGTCACAGGACAGACACACCATGTCTGCAATGCGCATGGGCCTCCCTAGCAGGACACCAGGTGCAGGGGGCAGCTCACACCTCTTGTCCAGACAGTACCATCACCTTACTGCCTGCCTTGCACTGAACTGAGCCAATCCTGGTCCAATCACTGTGATCCTCAGCACCACACCTGTCTTAATCCCAAGCCTTTGGAAACTGTTCCCAGTGGCCCTAATGCTGTTAGAGTTCCACTTCTTTGACAACTCTGGGAATTCTCATACATGGTGCAAGTAAAAGTATAAATTAATGAAAACCACTCTTAATCGTCGGCTGTGTACTAAATACAGACATCTTCATAGTCTATGATTTGGTGTTTTCGTCTCTAGTTACATGCTTTTCATAAATATGAATGAGTTCACCAAAAGATTTGTAGAGGGTGCTCCTAGCTGCAATACTAAGAACACTCCTGGTCTGGCACCAACATGAGTGACAGCAGAAAGAATGCATTACTTGTGATATATTCATGCACTGAAATACTACATGTCAGTGCCACTCTGTGCGGTGGTGTTCATACACCTAGCAAGGGATGTGTTGAATGACGGTGATGTAGAGGCTCCATTGAAAGGCCAGTGAAGGAGTCGAGGCTCCATTCATGTAAAATTTAGAAGCAGCATGACTCAAATGTAATGCCAGGCCCTGGGGCAGTTCTGGTTTGGGGGACTATTGAAAGGAAAAGTACACAAGGACCTCGTTGGATTGTTTATTTTTGTTTTCTTCCTTCCTCCCTCCATCTTTTCCTCCTCCTCTCCTCCCTCTATTTTCTTTTTTTGCCTAGCCTGGTCTCAAGATCCACTTGCCTCAGCCTCCCAGGTGCTGGGATTACAGGCGCATAACATACATCTATCTGGCTTGGGTTCTGTTTGAGTTTGCTGATTATTGGAGTTAGGGTTATGTCATAAAAAATGTGCTAAGCTTAAAATATATAATTTATGTATTTTATCATAGATACATATATTTCTTAAATATATATACATATGTTTATATAAATATACATATATACATATATTTATTCCTTAATTTTGTCTTTGTTGTTGCTGTTATTGTTATAGTTAAGTAAAGAACTTTATAAAAATGAAAATATGAATAAAATAGACCAAAATAGCATTAAAGTAGGCATTGACAAGTAGTAATGTCTCAACAGAGTGAGTACAGAGTTAAATATCTGGTCTTTTGCCACGTTGATATGTTGGTGATGTATATTATACACACACGTAACTCCTTTAAGTAATGAAAAATAGTTCCTTTAGGGATAATCTATGACAAGTATGTAATAGAATATTAATAACTTGTTCATATCTAGTTCATTTGTTAGAAGTCTATTATATTTGCATTATGTATGTTTGTGCTTGCCATAGCACTATGTGTTGGTTTTGTTCATGTGTGGGCCTGTGTTTGCACAGTGTATGTGTATGCCTGCCTGACGCAGTGTGTGGGTATATGGGCGTGTGCCTGACACAGGGTCAGAGTAGATGTGTATGCTTCACTCTTTCATGCCCAGGATTCTCCTGGCTCTGGCTTCCATTGTCAGGTTTTCTGTGGGATCAGAGGCATGCACATACTCACTTTGCCTTAGGCTTTATGTGGTTGCAGGGGAATTGAACCCAGGCAGGCAGGCTTTGCAAGTAAGCCATCTCCTCAGCCCTTGATTTCATTTTTGAAAGTTGCACCCACAGCTGGGTGTGGTAACACACTTACAATCCCAGCAGAGGTGGGAGGATCATCATGAGTTTGAAGCCATCCTGGGACAAAAGAGTGAGTTCCAGGTCAGTGGGGGGGGGGGGAGAATGTGAATTGAATATGAAAGTTGGATCCAACTAGTAAATTTGTGGGACAGGAAGGGAACTCTACCCATGGATGCTTTATAAAGTTGTATTTAATTGCAGAAGAGTGCCCTCACCTTATAGAATACTTTATATTGGATATTTATTAGGGATCACAGGGTCTTCAAATTTTTTAATGTCTTAATTTTTTATTGCTAGTATGTATTCTGAATGGCTCAGCAGCCTTTTCTTGTTACTGTCATGATGAAACCAATGTGCTCTGTTCACTTTTTAGGTACAGGTATTTGGACTGTATTCTGGGGAAGAATTTCATGAGACTTTTGACTGTCCCATTAAAGTAAGTATTCAGCAGGTGTTACTTTTGCAAGAATTTTCTCACCTAGGCAATAACAATTTTAGTAATTTTAGTAATTCAGACACTACTAGACCTGTATAACTTTTGACAATAAGTTTTTCTGTTCAACATGATGTACTAATACTTTTAAAATGCTAAAACAGATGGGATGTATGATATTCTATGTTCAGGAGCTTTTATTGTATCGGGTAAATTCACTCACACACTCAGTAGTCTGATGATTGACTGAATAAGGCAGAAAGAGTTTTAAGAACTTATCAAAACCATTAGGTGCAAATGACTGTTATGTTCGTGCTAGCTTCATTGGTGGAGTGTTGTGTGTATGTGAACAGGGGCAGATGGAGGAGCAGGCTTTCAGGCTTTCTTTGTGGGAGAGCAACAGAAACAGGCTAGAAATACTTTAAGCTATTCAGGAAATGGCAGACAGTCTTGTTTAAATGGTGTGTAAAAGAACAAAAGGTAGATTAGAGCAAGCTCTATCTTTAGGCTAAGGAATTTGGTCTATATTATCTAATATCTATCTATCTATATAGAGGGGGGACTGAAATAAGTTTTAGGGAACTGTATATGGTAACAGTAAGCACAGTTTAAAATTCTGATGGACAAGAGGCAGGAAGACCATTGTAGAGAATAATTATGGTCAAGTAGTTATTGTACTTGTTAAAGGAAGAGGTCATTTTTTCTTATTTATTCAAACATTTATTGACCAATAGGTAAAGGAGAGATAAGATCTGACATGTGTTTAAGAAAGCTGAATTTGTGAGAATGGAAAGGGATATAAATGTGAGTGATTGGGAAAGAGAGACACTTCAGAGGACTAATGTAGTACTGTGGACAAGCACTAAGGAGCTCAATACAAGGAGTGATCACGAGGGTTCAACTTGGAGAAGAAATGAGTTTGCATTGTCATTAGGAGGTAGCAAGCTGTAGTGATGGCTTAGCTGAGTGAGGTCAAAGATGGAGCAGCTGAGGGTTAGCCTGGTTTTTTGCGTAGTGTGTGAGGGAATCTATCGGTTGCAATTAAGGATGATTTGAGTAAGGACATTGCAGATTCTGGCATGAATACAGATTGCTAGAGTACAGTGCAGAAGGTTGTTCTATGGAAGCTTAGGAACATGGCAAGCCTGTGGATGGACATTGCCTTTTTGGGGAGGGGGAGAGAGAGGGGGGGGATGGAGGGAGAGGGAGAAGGAGGGAAAGGGAAAGGGAGAGAGGGGAGAGAGAGAGAGGAGAGAGAGAGCACTGAGGGTATTGTTCCTCAGGATACCTCCACCTTGTTTGAGATGGGGTAGGCGTCCCCTGCTGGGCTATAACTTACCAGTTAGGCTGGACTGGTTGGCCAGTGATCCCTGTGTATCTGCCCATCTGACTCCCAGTGCTGGGTTTACAGACGTACACTGCCACACCCAGAATTTTTACATGGCTTCTAGAGATGGAATTCAGATCTGCATACTTGGAAGGTGAATGCTTTACCAACTGTTCTATCTCCCTAGTCCAAGGTACAGCCATTTTTTTAAGAATATTCTCCAGTTTCAAGCTACAGTGTAAGGAGTGGTCATTATATTCTGGAGCTATTTAGAAATTCGGGTAGTGAAAATTAAAATAGCCATGATGCATCTGAGAAACAGTAATTAGGAGGCATGGAGCAATTCCACAGTGGAAAGAAGATTTCCGGAAGGAAGAGTAGGTGAGAGTGCTCACGGAATGTGGAAGGAGAGTTGGCTGCAGGAAGATGGAATCAAGAGCATTTCATAGATCATGAGAGTGTACTGATGTCCTCAGTGAGGTGTGGACCGTGAACATGCATTAAAGACCCTGAATTCTAAGTCATCTGGCAGGTAGAAAGAGCACTGCAGGGATAATTGTTTCAGATCATGTTTTGGTTATAGGGAAAATGAGCAGAGAAGGAAATACTCAAAAGAAAAAAAGTTTGGTAGAGCAGCACTAATGAGCTGGGGGCAGCTTAGGGAAGGAAAGTAGCCCTGCACTCTCTCTGCAGGTGAGGTCAGCACTAGGGAGGCTCAGCTCAGCCTCTGCACAGGCAGGTAGTGAAGGAGGAGCAATTAATGCAATAATTCCTGTGGCTTCTTTTCCTATGCCTGTGAGGGAGGAGGAGGTAAGGTCATATTCTTTTAAGTAGTAGAGATAGCTGTTGGGCATTATGAGAGAGCTTACAGGACTGAGGTAAGATTTTTAGAAGTTGGAACAATGGAATGTTAGGATGGGTTAAGGCAGTATTGAAGGGAAAATAGAATGGTCAGAAGAATTAGAGGCTATATGCTAAGCCTAAAAATGTCAATGTAAGAGAAAAATGTTAACATATTCCATTGAAGGAGGGACATATTAATTATAAGAATATAAAATGTTAAAACTGATTTAATTAAAAGTCAGTAAAGATTGGGGGATGTCTCTGCTGATTAAAAGTGTTTGCTTGCAAAGTCTGCTGACCTGGGTTGGTCCAGGTTCAATTCCTGGCCAGATGCACAAAGTGGTGCATGAGTTCTTTGTAGCAACAAAAAGCCTCAGCACATGCCCATTCTCTCTCTCTCTCTCTCTCTCTCTCTCTCTCTCTCTCTCTCTCTCTCTCTCTCTCTCTCCCTCCCTCCCTCCCTCTCTCCCTCTCCCTCTCCCTCTCCTTCCCTCCCTTCCTCCCTCTCCCTCCCTTTTTCCCTAGCTCCCACTCTCTTCTCTCCCTTTATCACCCTCTGCTCATGAATAAAAATAAAATAAAAACAATTACATTAAGATGCAAAATAAAAATAAAAGTAAAAACAAAATTCAACAAGTAACTAATTAAGTGGATATTTGGGGATGAAAAGTTAAAAAGGCAAACATTATTAAATTTACACGCACAACAGATGAGCCTCAATGACAGAGCCGAGCTGGTTGAGCTCCTAGAACTTCACTGTTGCTTGTCACTTGTCTCCACATACAACTTAACATGTAGGATCATAAAGCCATCAGCAGTAATGAAGAGTGGTGGAACAGCCTTGGGTGAGGCCTCATAACAGCGGGCTGTGGAAGGGGGTCTGCTGAGTGGAAAGCAGATAAGAAAGAATCATGGAGACCAGAGCTTAGGTATGGTAAGAAGGGAGTCCTACATGGTTAGCCTGTAGCTCTGAGTTCCAGCACCTCTGCTGACTCTCACTGTGCATCTATGAGGCTGCAGAGCCTCACTTGCTCCACCTCCATCATTGGTAGGCATCTTGGACAATGAGTGAGCTGCGTTCTCTGGCTGCCATCTACGAAATGCGCTTAGTTATGAATAGCTGGGACACCCTAGCTGCCTTTTGTATAGAGTGCCTCTTCAGAGGCATGCACACTCTCCAGAAAGTAGAATTCATTCCAGTTTGCATATCAGGCAGATTTTAGACTATAATTCTCAAAATGGATGAAGGGTTTTCATTCTTTAACTCCGATTCTTAAACTATGGCTGGGTCCTTTTTCTCTTATAGATCATTGCTGTATACCCACAGTATGTGAGATCCAGTTGCAAGCAGTTTGTGACAGGCGGGAAGAAGGTAAATGCAATCTGTTATCAGTATGTGTGGTCTTTGGGGTGTATTTTATTTGCTGTCTGATTTATTCTTAATGTTTTAATGTTGAATATTCTTTAGAAGAACTTCTTATGCATATGTGTATGTTCTTGTGTAGACACTTGCATGTGAAGGCCAAAGGAGGGCCATGAGTATCATTCCACAGGAATCTTTTTTTTGGAGACAGTTTTTCATTGGCCTGGGACTTACCAACTTGGCTAGATTGGCTCTCTGGCAGGCCGCAGGGATCCAGCTGTCTTTGTCTCCCAGTGCTGGGATCACTACCAACATGCCCTGGCATTCTTATGTGGGTTCTGGGGACCCAATTCAGATTCTTAAGTACTTAACTGACTGAGCTATCTCCCCAGACCACAGGAGATATTTCATTTAGTTAAACTGTGAAACCATCATTTCTAGAGGGCATTGCAGCCTCACTGTTTCTTATTATCTTCCTTGAAGTACATACATAGAATGAAAGCAGAGATATTACTCCAGCTACCACTCAGAGATTGGAAATACTACCTCTTCTACAAAGAAGACACATTTAAACATAACAAAAAGGCAGTTGATGTAGGAATTGTTTTTCATGTTTATAGAAAACCTCTTGTAGGACAGTGGTGGCATATGTTTTACTCAGTGCTGCTTAAAGTAAGACAGTGAGACCCTTTTGAACATCTTTTAGTTTATAGAAACAAAAATCTGAAATTAAAGATTCTTTCTTTGATGGTATCAGTCCATTTGTTTCTATTTTTATTAGCCAGAGATTTTTTAAAACCATTTTTTAACACTCATCATACTAGAGCCATAAATCGTATTTTGTATTCCGCTTAGATCTAGTGGAAAGGAAATGGTCTGGATTCATTTGGTCGTGGTGTATAAGCAACAAGATAGCTCCTTGGAGGCCTAGTCGCTGAAGAGTTCTGATTGTTCTGTGCTGACTATCCTTGCCCTGTGGTTTGGTAGTTCATAGAATGAGGGGTCAGGAAAGCACAGTGTCATTAAATAAGTGACTCTCTTGGTGGTGTGGCACCTCCCAGGATCTTGATGCCACTCCACGGCACAGAGCCCCAATTGTGTTGGTGTTGACTTCTGTTTGGGAGTCTCTCCACTCTCAACATTCCATCCACTTCACTGCCCCTCTTTCTTTCCCCCACCTCACAGCCCTCTGTCCCTGTAGGGTCCCCGGGGTGGCAGGGTCTGCCTGGAGCAGACTCCATCCTTCCTCTTAGCATTGGCTCATACAGGCATCTTTGGTGAGATCATTGTGCCTGCAGCAGCTCCACTGGACTATATGAGCTTTGTGAGGAAAAATATTGGTCCAGCATTGCTTCAGTCTCGCAAGGTTATGAGTGAAGAACGCCTGTATTGGGAAGTATCCGATGGAGTCTTACCGCATACTGGTGATGTGCAAACATCGAGGATATGGTTTGTTCGCACCACATTGACTTTATTTGACAAGTGGTGCTATTCCCAGACTTTTAGAGAAAATTCTAACTTTCTTCTTTTCCTATTGACTTATTTAGAAATGTGTGTATGGACATCTTTTTCCAAGCATATAAAAACATTTTATCTTACACAGAATGAAATTAAAAACAGTTCCAATTATCTGGAAAGTGAATTGAAAATGATGTTGCTAAGAAGTTTTGATAAAAGAATTTAAAGGAAAAAAATTAATACAGGGTTTACTTTATTGTATGTAGGCTTAGTTTAGTATTGTGGGTTTGATAAAAGCATGGATATAGTATTTCCAAGTGAAGAATCGTGTGATTGTGCATTTCAGTGTAGATGATACTAAATCATCTTTTAGAATTTTTAAAAGATTTACTATTAGTAATTTGCATGTGATAAAGTTCACCAGTAAAGTATTCCATTTTGTGATTTTTAGTATGCTTAATGGTGCTGCATAACCATCAGTAACTAATTCTAGGGTATTCTCATATCCTTCCTACATTATACCTGTAATTCCTATCTTCCTTTATCCCTTTCTTCTGTCCCTAGGAACCACTCTTTATAAGTTTGCTTATGGTGGATAGTTTATATAAATTCCTGATATTTCATACAAATAGAATCACTTGATATGTGGCTTTGGCCTAGTTTCTGTCATTAGTTTTCTAGGAATATGGTTCACACAAAAAAACTTTACCTGGGGTGATGCAAACACATGTCTTCTGCATAGATAGGACACAAACAACAGATCAAAGGCTGATTACACCTAAACCGGTTTGGTGAACCAAAGAATTTATTGGGGTTACTTATAGAGCAGAGTGAGAAATTGCTTACAGGAACAATAGATGACTCAAACTCAGAGGCAGCTGACTCACCAGAAAGCCCACCCCAGCATAGGAAACAACTCCCGGAAGCTGCACCTCTGGAGCGCACTGCAGTTGGAGAGTCTTGAGCACACTGCACGCTTGCAAACAGCTCCATGGGTGAATCTCTCAGCCCCAAGCAGTTGCTTGGCTCTTGCAACCCTTTCTCAGACTTGTGACTTCCTGAATTTCCTTCCTGCACTGCCCTCCCAGGAAGGGATGTTTGTTTCTAGCTAACATGACTTCCTGAATCCTCAGAGCTTCCTTTCTCTCTTCAGTTAGGATGAAATATGCTACCCAGATTTTTGTTTCTCTAAACAAACAAGTTATAAGTAATGTCACCATGAACATTTATACACGTTTTGAGGCTGTTATATTTCTGAAGTGTGAAGTTGTTGGAGTTTATGGAATAACATCCAGATGTGTTCCCAAGTGGCCTCGACATTCACCATCTCAGTGGAGGTTCATGAGGTTTCAGTTTCTCCCCAGCATGGACTTCTATCTACTTCCTTGATTATAGCCATGCTGGTGTATGTTAGGTGGTTTGACTTTCACTTCTCTAATGAGCAATGATGCGGAACATCTTTTCTTTCATGTTCTTACTGGCCATTTGCATATCTTCTTTGGAGAAATATCAGTTCAAATTATTTGTTAATTTGAGTTGTATTGTTTATTAAATTGTTGTAAACATTCTTTATGTATTCTGGATACATATATTTTGCAGATGTATATTTGTTTATATTATTTCCTAGCCAATGAACTTATGATTGCCTTTTTACTCTAGATGATATCCTTTGAAACATAAAAGTTTTGAAAAGTCCTAAGTCTGTTTTCTTAGGTCTTGCTCTGTAGCCTAAGCTTGCATTGAACTCATAATTCTGTCTCCACCTCCCAAGTGCTTGGATTATAGATGTAGACCACCATGCTGGTTCTTTTGTCTTATCCTTTCCCTTACGTGTTGTATTCATGCTACTGCTAATATAAAGTCATAAAGGTTCATATGTTTGTTTTCTTTCAACTCAAATTAGGTCTAGAATCTACTTTGAATTAATTTGTGTGTTTATTGTCAGGTGAGAAGTATAGATTTATTCATTTGCAAGTGGATACCCATTTATCCCCATATGATGGGTACGTTTCATCAGTAGTAAAGAGTGGTATTTATTTAATCAACTGTATTGAAATCTTTGTATCTAGTAAAATGAACTTTTTAAAATTTTCACCAGCTTCGTGTAGTTAGAGAAATCTCCAGAGAATTTCTTTTTTCTGTGTATGTATGGTAATGTGACATGGTTTCACATTTGTGTATTGTTTGTCTTGAAATAGGTAATGTAATTGAAGATATTAAAGAAACATTCATTTTCCCAATTTCATTAAGAAGTAGCTCTTAAAAATTTGACCACACCAAAAAAATTTTCCAAATCAAAGTAACATTTAGCAATTGACACTAATAATTATCTTTAAAAGTTTCTTATTTTTTAAATCAAAATATAGTTCTGTGTTATAGATGTTTTTACCTTTGAAATGAGAAATAAAAAACAAAATCTGTATTTGCCTAACAGCAACTTGTTAGAAAATTACCCCCTCCACGTGTCCAAAACAATTTAATCTTCACATAAACTTAGAGCAAAGGCTCCCAAGATAAAAACATAATGTAGAACAAGGACATTTTTACTATAAGAACATTAATCTACAGACTGATCTATTTTATTTTATTTTATTTTATTTTTTTTGGTTTTTCAAGATGGGGTCTCACTCTAGCCCAGGCTGACCTGGAATCCACTATGTAGTTTCAGGGTGGCCTTGAACTCATGGTGATCCTCCTACCTCTGCCTCCTGAGTGCTGGGATTAGAGGCGTGCGCCACCATGCCCGGCCAGACTGATCTATTTTATAGTCCTTGAAATTATATACAACTTCTGTAAACAGAGGGTGAAAGGAGACCAGTGATGAGGGGTAACAAAAGGTAAATTGTAGGTCCTACAGTGAGGTATATATGTATGCTATTCACTAGAATAGTTGAGCCATATCTCATTTAATATTTCAGTTTTTAAAATGCTATTAACATTGATTCTTATAAAAAAAAGTCTTGAAGTAATTAGAACATACATTTCAAAATAATGGTACAAAAACAGCAACATAGCATAAAAACCCTAAAACTACCTGGACACATTTGTCAGAATTTTCTTTTGAAGGTTCTAGCTTCTTAGATCTTGAAAAATGGATCTTCATCAAAACCCAAGGTACTAGGGTTGCATGTTACAGTTAAGGCTGGGGTAGACTTTTACTTGAGGTTTTCAAGGAACCTGTTCAGAAGTTGGTTGCCATAGTAGGATCTATGGATTCCATAGCTTGATACATGAGCATAAAATACTTATTTAGAATTCTGTTTGTTTCTGTATTGAAAACACTGAAAAAGAAAAAAAAACACATCATTTGAAAGTGCAATTGGGAAAAGCTTTGAAAGCACATGAGCCACTGGATTTTTAATTAATTTATTTTATTTTATTTTTTAGTGAAACCTTGTGTAGTAAGAATTATATAGCACATGAGCACAGCCAACGAGGTTTCTGGATTAGAAATAAAGCTTCCAGGTGCATCTTGTCTGGATTTTTTTTAATTGCACAACTTTGTAAGCAATTTAATTGTAGCTTAGTGTGTCTTTTCCTTTTGAAATATGCTTCAATAATAACTGGTTCTAGTACATTGACAAATTATTAAGTTGTGTGATGCTGTTTGCAATAGAGTTCATTTTTAGAAAAAAAGAGAGTCAGCTGTTTGGTGTTATAGTAGGGTCTGGCTGCAGGGATAAGTTGCTTTGTAAGCTAGAAAATGTCAGTTAACAACATAGAAAGGACTGGTATGACTGAACGGACAGAATGCACTTCCCTATTTAAGACAGGATGCTTATGGCAGGTTATATGGGAAGGGTGGTTGAGCATCATTTTCAAAGGGGATTCAATAGAACAGTTTTAAAAAATAATTAGGGTATTTTCAAAATTATCTTTATTTTTCCAGATTGATAGAGGTATGTTTGATAAGCAGAATTGGATATGCTTAATGCGTACAACACACGATGATAGGTGTGTGTTGGGAATTGGTGGCCATAGCCAAGGCCATTAACATAAGCTTTGCCTCACAGTTACCTTTTCGTGTGTGATGAGGCACTTAAGATCTGGTCTCTAAGTATATTTCCATCATCCAGCTATTCAGGACTACTAATGTTGACACTGGAGTGTGCATGGGGTCAGCAGAAGCACTGATCTTCAAGTGCAAAGCCTGCACTCTCTAACCAGCATCCTCATTTCCTCTCACCTAGCTGTACGTGGTTTTAGTATCACACTTACCAGGGAGACTTAACTTACTACTGCAGTCGTTAAACCCAGAATGTCGAGGTATTTATCTTCTGCTTAGGTTTGAGGTCTATTCTCAGGGTTAGAGGTTGACATTAGTTACCCTTTTCTGTCTACTCTCAGGGGTTTGGCTCTTCAGGATAATTCTGCATGTTGTCAAGTGCTTTGTTAAGGGTAATCTTCTATATACACATTTTCTCACATAGTCCTTACCAATGTATTTTTCAAGTGATTCCACTGAGCATTTTTTTAAGAATTAAAAGTACATGTTTTCAGGCTTTCTGGTCAATTCAGTATTGAACAAAATTTATGTCCTAATGTTTGCATGTTGCACCATTGAAAAATACGTTTATTTCTTCTACATACTGTTGAAAACTGCTTCTTTTCCTAAAAATTCATGCTGTCACCATATCACTGTTAAAAAAACAATAAGAAGTAAAATACAAATGTAACCTTCATAATGCTTTTTTCTCATTGAAATAAAACCACATTGCAAAATAACTCCTGTTAACATGTATTTTTGTATGCTTCTTTGTTTATTCTGGACTGATTGAGGCTAAAAACAAATCACTTAAAATAGTAATCATTTTTAGCCTCAAAATGGGTGCTTTTAATATTCTTATAATTTCTCCTTTATGCTAATGCTTTATTGATGTGTTGATATGTTGGCTTCTGAATGGTTCACATGATGGATGAGATTTGTAAGAAGGACCTATAGTAGCTTTGTTTTCCTGTATGAGTCCATTGCTTCAAACCCATGGAATGCCAGGTAAGCATAGGACACTTTCTTTATGGAGCTCAGCCTACTCTTCATTGTGTGATATTTCTGTATTGACCCTAGCATCTCCCCGAATTCCTTCTCTTCCTGGAGTCATCAACCCATGGCTGCTCCTTACTAATATTACCTTTCTTTGCATACTTGAGTGAAAGAATCATCCCCACATGGAAAGATGCTTATGTATTCCTATAGAGCTTAATATCAGTTGACTGTCACACTGTCTTCCTCCCTTTCTTCCGTAAATAGGGCTGTGAGGGGTATGCTTGTAGCCCTTGCCAGTTGGCATCACTCCTAAAAAAGTAATCATTATGCAGGCATATATGGCTCAAATCTGCATCTTGAACACATTTTTGTATGAAAGTCTATTGCAGTTACTTCTCTTTGCTGTCACAGCTTGTAGAAGGAAAGGGTTTATTTTGGCTTACAAACTTGAGAGGCTGACAGGAGAAAACTTGGCATGAGCAGAGGCTGGAGATCACCTCCTGGTCAATATCAGGTAGACAACAGCAGGAGAGTATACCAGACACTACAACAGAAAGCTGGCTATAACACCCATAAGCCCACCTCCAACAATATACTGCCTCCATGAGGTTCCAATTCACCATTTGCCACAAGTTGGGGACCTAAACATTCAACACATGAGTTTATGGGGAACACCTAATTCAAGCCACCATATTCTACCCCTGGCCCCCATGAACTGATGACTATCAATGATGTAAAATGCAATGCATACAGCCCGACTTTAAAAGTCCCCATAGCTTTCAATCCCAGTCCTCTTCAAACATTTCCGTAGTCAAAGGTCTTTTAACTGTTAGCTCCAAGTCCGACAACTCTAACGCGTGATGAGTCTCTGGGGTTTCTAAGTCTACCCCTCAGCTGGGCTGCTACTAGTCTGGGAAAAGTTCATCCTATGGCAGCAGCTCTCCTTGGCAGCCATCCCATAGTCCTGGTGTCTCCACCGCAACCCACGCTTCATCCTCATGGCTCTATCAGTCCTCCATTCAGGGACTTCCATCAACCTTGCCTCTCATTATTCATGGCCATTTCCAAAAAACAAAGCCAAAGCTATGTCGTAAATCCAATGACTCTCTCTTTCCTGAATTTTTTATTCTCCATAGTACCAGGTGAGCTACCAAATTGTTAAGTCCAGTGAGGAATAAGGCCAAATTTGACAGCAGGACATTCCTATTCAGCCCCCCTACTTTCAAAAGGATCAGCATTCTTTCTGCTGTCCCAATACAGAGCACCTGGCCCAATCTCAGTGGTTGTAATCTCCCACACAGTTACAGCTGAATGACTACTGTTTCCAGCCCAAATTTTGATTTCTTTCTGTACTATGACATACTCACACCAGTACAGTTCTACACAATGCAGCTCTGCACAGGTTCTTAGGACACAGTCAGAATAGTAAGTCTCTCACACAAACTACCTTTAGCCTAGTCTGGACAAAGCTATTTCTTCCTCTCATAAGCCAAACCTCACAGTCCATAGTTCCTACTACATTCAGGTCTTTCAAGTATGAACAAAATGGTCCATAAAGCTCTGATTGGAGCACTGCAAGGTGTGGACAAGGTTTCAGACTCTTCCATATTCCTCCCACAAATCAGTTCCAAATGACCAAAAGCCATACAGTCAGGTTTCTAACAGAAACTAACCTACCTTGAACCAATTTTCTATTGCAGTTACTTTCTTATTTCTGGCACCAAACCTCAGACCAAAACCAGCTTGTAGGAGGAAAAAGTTTATTTTGGATTACAGGATTAAGGGGAAACTCCATGACAGCAGGAAAAAATTTGGTATGAGCAGAGGCTGGACATCACCTCCTGGCCGACATCAGGCGAACAATAGCAGCAGGAGACTGAACACCAGCAAAATGGAGCTCACTATAACACCCCTAAGCCCACTCCCAACAACACACCTCCTCCAGTAATGCTCCAATTCACAAATTTCCCCTAGCTGGGGTGCTAGCATTCAGAACACATGAATGTTTATGGGGACACCTAATTCAAACCACCACAGGGTCAGAGGTAGTACAGTATTTCAAAAAGGGTGGATTGTAGGTTTCTAAAAGGATATCAGTGGAGCAGCATTGGTTGAATGTTGTTAATCAGAATGGTAATCTGGTAGGTAAATGGATATTCCAAATCATTGGAGAAGGTAAGATATATGCAAATATTTATGTTTATGTATACAAGTTTTACTATGGGATAATTTCATAATTTCGCTATCTTTAAGCATTTGGAACTCCTTTTACCATGGTTTTATTAATTAAAACATTTCAGCCAATGTTTCTCTTTGATGTTTTTACCAGTGATAATTTAAACAGGCTGTATGTCTAACAACAGTAATTTGCTGTGTTGCCCTACAACAAGGGATGATTTGGGGACCCCTATGGGTATTAGGAAGAAAGTTTTAGTTGTTCCTTCAGGATTGAGGCTGATCTATGGTGAAAGGGATTTGTATCATACTGGATGCTAACAAGAAGCACAATTCATTGCATACCCAAGCATTGTAGCCAATCTTATCAAGGCGGAAGAAAAGCCAAGCCAAGGCTCGAGTGTGATGGTAAAGAAGCAACAATCTTTCAGCCATCATGAGGGGGCTTAATTTTTGTTAGGTGTTCATCCCACATAGTTTCAAGTGGTCTCATTTTATTTATCATTCCCTTTCATGCCCAGAGCAGACCTGTCTGCTGGTGGTGCTCTGTTTGTCTTCTGGGAGCAAATCAAATGTCCATCATTTGATTGGGTGCTTACTGAGGTAATTTACCAACGTACATGTGTTGTCCCATTGCCTTGCCTTATGAAAATACAGTTACGTATATAGGCACATTTGGGAAGGGCATTGATACTACAAAAGTATTTTTATCTGGGCACGATTATGAATATTCTTTCTACTCTTCATCAGAATTTATTTGAATATTTTGTAGGATGCATTATTCATTTTGTGATAGCAAAAAACAGTAAAAGAATGTATGAAGTCATGTCAATTTAGATGTTTTTTAACTAATATTTTCAGTTTATTAAATTCTCTCTATTTTTGAAGCTGGTTGTTAGCTTAGTTTTGTTTAAGAGTTTCATGATTCCCCATCCTATGGACCTGTTCAGTTTTCTTGGCTGTTCTTTTGTTGAACTGTCAGTTTAGTGTTTAACAGTCATACTGTTTGGATGCTAGAAATGTTCTTTTTTAATTATAAATGCAAATGCTTTTAAAAAAATATAGACCGGGCTGAGTACTAAGATATACAGGATCCCTTGCCACAAGGACTAATACAGACAGCCCATGGAGGAGGATATACAACTGACCAGGGATGGGGAGGGGGGGGAATTGGGGAATTCGGGATAACAACGCATTGTTTGCCCACTAAATAATGTAAGTCATTATGGACAATAAATATATATTTTTAAAAAATATATAGGCTCTTACGCTTACCTTTAACTTGAGAAATAGCCTAAGATGACCTTGAACCTGTGATTTTCTGTTTCCATCTCCCAACTGCCATTACAGGGCATTCACTACCATGCCTGGTTTATATGAACTGTGGATCAAACCTAGGGCTTTGAACATGCTAAGTATATTATTTCCTTCTTGCCGCTGTAACCAAATACCTGACCAGAAGCAACTTGAAGAAGGAAAGGGTTGATTCTACGAAGAAGGCGTGGCATCAGGAGCAGGGTCACTAGTCACATGTAGTCACGATCAGGAAGCAGAAGATGAACAGGAAGTGTGGCCAGGCTATAAAACCTCAAGGCCCACCCCCAGTAACCCACTTGTTCAGAAGACTACCCCCTATAGGTTCTATAACCTTCCCAAACAGCGCTATCGGCTGGGAACCATGCATTCAAACTCATGAGCCGATGGGAGAATTTCACATTCTAATCACACTAGGCAAGCACCAACTGAGGTATGTCCCAACCTATTAATGTATATAGTATAATTAACAGGTTTCACTGACATTTCCTTAATACATATGTTGTGATGTGATTGTGCCCATTGTCTTGTATCTTCTCTTTCTCATTTTCCTGGTCCCTTTCTCTAATAGTCCCTCTTCAGCTGACAGATTGTCTTTCTTTTTGCATCTGTCTTATTTCATTTAATATGATCATCACCAGTTTGCCCATTTTCCTGCATATGAGAGGATTTCTATTTTTCTTAATGTTTAACTCTATTATGTCTACATACCACACACCCATGCAGTACTAAGTGGCCCCTTAACTTAGCAGGTGTGACCAGTGCTGCAGTAAGCATGGGTGTGCACATATCTCTAGAGTGTGCTGACAGAATCGAGGACTTCTCCCACCCCACCATTCTTGGCAGCATGTTGTTATTTTTGTTATAATACCCAATTCTGACTAGGTTGAGATAGAATCTCAGTGTACTTTGATTGACAAAAAATGTTTAGCTTTTTTTTCATATTTTTTATTGGCAACTTGTACTTATTTTGAGATGTATATGTTCAAATCATTTGCCCACTTATTGACTGAATTATTTTTGTGTGAATTTTTTTTAAATCTGCATATATTCTAGATATTAATCCTGTCACATGAATAGCTGTCAAAGATTTTTCCCCTATTCTGTAGGCTGACTCTTCACTTGGCTGTGTTGGATCTAGAAATTTTTTGAGTAAAAGTTTTTGTCTTCTATTTTAAATAGTTTGCTGGTCTTGAGTCCTAAGAATAAAATTATTAAATTAAAGGCTCTAATTAGGTTTAAGGCATTTATTTGATACACAGAGTCAAGTAAAATTAAATTCTAGAAAACATACTTATTTACACTAGCAATCTGTAACAGTAGGTTTCCTTTCTGCCAGTCAATATAGCATCTTGTAGTTCTTAGAAATTTTTAACATTTTTATGAACTAGTCACTTCCTTTGTGATATGTTTTAGTGTGTTTCTTGCTCAGAATAACAGCTAGGAAAGAAGCCAGGCTATATTGTCAGGTTGAGCACAAATTATTGCTGTTTACTGAATAGCCTCCGGCCTTTTCTCCAATTTTATCTAAATCTAGAATAATTACTCTTGTTCCCAGGGAGATATGTACTATATAGGAGTCTAAATGAGACTTTAGGAGCTGTAGTATATTAGGAGAGGGTGAACAGATGGTATTCTGTAGACATGAGTCTGTCCAAAACCCATCAGTTCTACCACTGCTTAATAGAAGCTCTCACAACCATGATCCCAGTTAGACCTAGTTTTTCATAAAGATGATAATATAGTGGTTTGTAGCATAGGGAAGGCTGACTCTGTTCATTGGTTTCTTCTGTAGCTCCTATCTCCATCTCTGTTATTCCCCCTTTGCATTACTTGAACGTGTGAAAGGGCTTGTTGAAATACACAAATCCATGTGTTCAGGCAACTTTTTAAGATATTGAAGACAGCTGTTCTGTTTTTCTTTTTTATGCACTCACTGTACAAAAATGTCTTTTTCCAATGGCCCTTCTATAATTGAGATAGCACATAGTTAAAATGAAAGACACTTGTTCGCTGCATAGTGCATGAATTCAAGTTTAATCACTCACTGGATAACTTGTGTTTTCTTTTCCCTGCTACTGAAGCCTAACCTTGAACTCTGTCTCAGAGAAGTATCCTCAGTTGACTACAAATTGAAGAGAGATCTCAGCTTTATTAGACCTGATATGGAAGTAAGGGGTCCACATGGAAGATTCTAAGTAGAATGATAACAAGTGCTCAGTCATTTTTAAGCTGTTTGCAGCTGTGAGTTTATAAGTGCAGAAGTTACAGATTGCAGGTTTAAGTAGCTGACCTCGGACAATATACAGCTGGTCATTGAGCTAATACAGATGCACAGATTGGCACATAGACTTATATCTGTCACCTGTATTTTTTTATGTAAAGGAAAATGTTTCTAAATGACACCTCTAGTAGTTAGCTTCTTTTTTTTTCATGTTTAATTCCAAACCTGGGGTTCATTGGTTGCTATGTGGTCTTCAATTCATGTGGACTCAGTGTTTTTCAGTCTCAAAGCATTGGTCTGTCTATGTAATTTTAAAAAATATTAGTTAACTTCAAGGGCTTGGGATCATATTTGCTTAAACATTGCTATGAGCAAGTAGCTGATTGTTGGACATTAATTATTGGCTCTGCTACTGAGGGCACGGAGAGCTAAGGGTTAACAAAGGTGTATGAGGAGGTGAAACCCCGGGTGATCCGGCAGGCGTTTCCCAGCTCCACCCACCCTAGCTCCCACCCCCATGTGCTGGCCACCCGAAACCAGCATCCCCCATCTCAGCAGGACTAGCATTAAGCAACTTCCTTG
>PVHP010013932.1:0-39633 GCA_004024765.1 Zapus hudsonius | reverse complement strand
AGCTTCTCCTTGGTTTATCTCATGACCTGGTACACACTGCCTGTTTCTATCCTTTGTTTTTATATGGTCTTGCTTGTCTTTTTTATTATTAATTTGTAGGAGTTCTTCATGTATGGAGGGTAGAAACTTATAATGCACTTGGCATTAGAGATGAAATATTGTCTCCTAGTCTATTGCTTAATTTTTATTCTTATATAGAGAATTTCATATTTCTATAATTTTCCCTCTTCTTTTTTCTACTTAGATTTTATTTCTGGAGTACTTTTGTACATGTGAGGAAAAGCCCTGCTTTCCCCCAAAACTGACGGTTTTCTCAGTCCTTTCACTCATGTTGTTTATCTTCAGTCGCTGAGTGTGTGGATGCACACTGTTCTCGTGGCTGTGGAGGAAGGGTTACTGTGAGGGGCAGGCAAGTCTAGAGTCTACGGTCTGGACCTCACTCTGTCGTCCCAGGCGGCCTTGAACTCACAGTGATCCTCTTACCTCTGTCTCCCCAGTGCTCACTTCTTATAATGGCTTCATCTCTTGAAACTGAGAACTGTAGGCTGTCCTTGGTTCCCCTTTAGAAGTCCTGCTGGCTCTCATTTGTGGGTGCCCTCACTGTTCAAACATTGGTCTTCCTTCATCTTGACACTTTCCTTCCTGAATATCCTCAGGGCATCTCACTTACAAGTGTGATCTTATCCCTCTGTGTGCTGAGGACCTTCATAGTTCTCTGCTGTCTGAAGCCTCTGTGTGTGTGTGTGTGTGTGTGTGTGTGTGTGTGTGTGTGTGTCTATGTATGTGTGTGTACAGTATATGCACATGTGCGGATGTTTACCCTGTGCTTGGAGGTGCTGAGGCCATAGGAGAAAGTCTGGTGTCCTCTGTTGCTCCTCCATGTTGCTTCCTTGAGATAGAGTCTGTTGTTGAAGCTGGAGCTGCTGTGTTTCAGTCATTCTGGCTGACGAGCGAGCCCCTGGGCTTTTCCTGTCTCCATCCCCCATGCACTGCAGGACTGTTGCTCTAGGTATGCACGGCTCTACAGTCAGCTTTGTGCATGGGTGCTGGGACTGGACTCAGGCCCCTTTAGGCCATCATGCTTGCATGGCACATGCTCTGGTCTGCCGAGCCATCTCCCAGCCCTGTAATCTCTCAGTTTCAGATTTGAACATCTTACTGCCTCCCATATGTACCATCTTGGATCTCCCTCAGACATCCCAAACCAACTTGTCCAAAGAAGAACATTTTGTCTTTCCTTTCAGATAAGCTTCCCTCCTGCATTTTGTGTGCTAATACCGCAGCCACAGCCTGGTCCTTCTCCAGTCCTAGATGGTCACCGTGGGCTGCCACTTGTATGCTCTACATTACCCTCCCTCCTCTGCCTGCTTTCTAGATACGCTTCTGGCTCAGCCCCATGTCTTCTCCTGCTTCCTTCCAGATCCTAACCCTGCAGCCCACCCTTAGCCCTTAGCTGGCACTGTGTTAGTCTAGCTGTCGCAGTCCCTCCAGAACACTGAGGCAGAGCCTGGATGCTCCTGCTCACCCCTTCCCTCTGCAGGACACGCCGTGGTCGTGTGTTCCTCCTGTAAGCCCAGCATTGAGGAGGTGGAGGTAAGAGAGTCACAAGTTTGAGGCCAGCCAGGGCTCTGTCATGAGACCCAGTGTCAAAAAGAAACCTCCAAATCCCTGGATCTCAGCAGATTGTTCCTGCTTACAGACACAGTCTCCATGTCTGAAGGAAGCAGGAAGGGATGGCACTGTTCCTTGGCACTTCTAAGTCAGCTCACTGACCCTGTCCCTTTTCTCAGTAACATTTGCCTCTGCAGTTTGGTCAGTTCATGTAAAAATGGAGAAAGGGATTTAGGCATCATCTACCTACCATCGTTTTGTGCTCAGGAAACCTAGGACCTGTGAGCCTAGTGGGGCCATGGGCATGGGCTGGGCTGGGGATGAGGCTCGACTTTTCCAAGGTGAGCACAGGCCAGGGAGAGGCAGAAATGTGAAGTACGTCATTTCACAGTTAGCAGCTCTCCTCAAGAGTTTGAAAAACAGGCAAATCCTTTCCTTTTTAAAAAGCTGGAGAGATGGCTCAGCAGTTAAGGTGCTTGCCTGCAAAACCTAATGACCTGGGCTTGATTTCCCAATACCCATGTAAAGCCAGATGCACAAAGTGGCACCTGCATCTGGAGTTTGTTTGCAGTGGCTGGAGGCCCTGGCCTGTCCATTCTCTCTGTCTCTCTTCTCTCTATCTCTCTGCTTGCAAATAAATAAAAATATTAAAAAAGATGAAGAAGCTGGCACTCCAGGGGCAGTGGCTCAGTGCTCCCTGCTCTTACCTTGGGGGACCATGGCTCAGAAGCTCGGGGTCAGGGTGGTGACCAGGGCCTGTAGCCCCTTTGTCTTCTCCACAGGAAAAGGCCGAGGAGGTGTATCGCTTGTACCAGAACTCGCCCCTCTCCTCCCACCCTGTGGTGGCCCTGTCAGAACTGAGTACCCTTTGTGCCAACTGCTGCCCGGACGAGAGGACCTTCTACCTGGTGTTGCTGCAGCTGCAGAAGGAGAAGAGAGTGACGGTCCTGGAGCAGAACGGAGAGAAGGTGGGCATCATGTCCCTGTGGAGGCGTGCCCAGCCCTGACCTGTCACTCACGTGCCCACCCAGGCCTGCTTGCGTGTGTGGTAGGGACAGCAGTAATTGGTTCCTGTCTCCCACTCCCAGATTGTGAAGTTTGCCCGGGGACCACATGCCAAGGTGTCTCCTGTCAACGATGTGGATGTTGGTGTCTACCAGCTGATGCAGAGTGAGCAGCTTCTCTCCCGCAAAGTGGAGTCCTTGTCACAGGAAGCTGAGAGGTAACGCTACCCGGAGAGCCTCTGTGCAAAGCATGGGGTCTGGGACACGTCCTAAATAAACAAATGGGGAGGGCTGGAGAGATTGCTTAGCGGTTAAGGCCTTTGCCTGCAAAGCAGAAGGACCCCAGTGCCCATGTAAAGCCAGATGCACAGGGTGGCATATGTGTCTGGAGTTCATTTACAGTGGCTGGAGGCCCTGGTGCACCCTCTCACTCTTTCTCTCTCTCTCTCTCTCTGATTCTTTCTCTCTCTTGATCTCTCTCAAGTAAATGTTTTTTTAAAAAAGGGAAAATGCTTGGTGGGTGAAGTACTTGTGGTCTATGCACGACAGCCTGGGCATGGTGTGCGCTGGGCGTGGGAGAGAGCAGCTCTAACCCAGTGCTCCCGCAGTGAGACGGACAGGGAGGCAGGAGAATCCGGAACCTGGCAGCTCAGCCCGATGTAGACCAGCAAAGAGACCCTTCCTTAAGCAGGATGGGAGCAGACTGGCACCGGAGGTTGGCCTCTGATCTACACAGGTGTGCTGTGGCACACGCAGACCTACACAAAGAAAGGTTTTTAAGGGAGGGAGGGAGAGAAAGGAAAGGTCAAGGGGTGAGGGGAAAGGAAATGAGGGAGGAAGAAAAAAGGGTGGCTTGCCTCCTGGTGATACCTGCTTAATGTGTGCAAAGCACTGCGTTGTTGTTTTGTTGTGTTGTGTTTTGTTTTGTTTTTTTGAGGTAGGGTCTCGCTCTAGCCCAGGCTGACCTGGAATAATTCACTATGTAGTCTCAGGTTGGCCTCGAATTCACGGCGATCCTCCTACCTCTGCCTCCTAAATGCTGGGATTAAAGACGTGTGCCACCACGGCTGGCCAAAAAAAAAAAAAAAAAGGTTATTTGTTAACTGATTACAAAAATACTAGCTGCTTCATGCAAATACCTTGGAAAGCAGTATGAAGGAGAGAACATGAGTCAGTTGTCCCTCCAGCAGCTACAGCTGTCACCATCTTATCTGTGCTCTTGTGTGACATTGTTCATTTAGCTGCGTTTGTCAAGCCTGGCATTGTGTTGGAGACGGGTACAGCAGCGGGCAAGGCAGACCTGTGCCTTCGCAAAGCCCTCCTGAGGGCTTCCTGCTGTTTCCTGGGCAGTGACCATAGACACCGTTCTGAATGGAGGCATGCAGGTGATGGGCTAGAGCTCCACTCCACCTCTCAGAGAAGTGCAGGTGTGTTGGATGGTGAAGGGCCATGTCCAAGGTCACCGTTGGAGTCAGGGATGGCTGCCTCGCCGCTCACAGTGGGGAGATGTCTGATTCGCTCTTCCCCACGGCTAGACTGGCCTTGCATAGACGCTCAAGCCCCTGTCACAGTTGCTGCCCGAGAGAGGCGCGGGCTGCTGGCTGTCATTGTTCACTGTGTGTCATTCTTCAGGCCCCTGCAGCCCACCCCATGCCACAGCACAGCCTCTTCACCTGTCCTTCGTTCCACAGGTGTAAAGAGGAAGCCCGTCGGGCTTGCCGAGCAGGAAAGAAGCAGCTGGTGAGTCCTCTTCTCTGCGGCCTTGGAGCAGTGTCCTAGACTGGCAGGGACAGAGTTCAGAGAGCAGCCTGCAAGTGGACTTGGAGGGAAGGCTTGGCTTTCTTTTGCCCTGTGGCTTGCCCTGACCCACCCTGACCTGGGTCTCCATGTCCCCTAGGCACTAAGGTCTCTCAAGGCCAAGCAACGGACAGAGAAGCGCATTGAGGCCCTACACGCCAAGCTGGACACAGTTCAAGGCATCCTGGACCGCATCTATGCCTCCCAGACAGACCAGATGGTAGCCATGCCCTCCGTGCCCTTCAGTCCCAGCCTCCTCTACACACGTTATGTCTCCTTTGTGGGTGATGTGGCGAGGAGGCTGGCTCTTCTAGGGTGTGGCGGGGCTGTCTTTGTTCTCTTGGGGAGCTTAGCTTCGGTGTGTGGGGGGGAGTGAAATAATCTGGGTTGACCAGAGAAACCCCAGAGCTTGCTTGTGGACATGAAGCCATGTCCCCATATTTTGCCAGGTGTTGTCAGATGTGCTGTAACTTGGTCTTCTCTTCAGGTTTTCAATGCCTACCAAGCGGGAGTGGGAGCCCTGAAACTCTCCATGAAGGATGTCACAGTGGAGAAGGCAGAGAGCCTGGTCGACCAGATCCAGGAGGTATGAGAGGGGTCTAGAAGGGGCGTGTGCAGAAAGGGGTGACAGAGGACATGCTTGACTCCTCCATTCTTTCCACACTTGACTCGCTGTCTTGTGACCTTGATCTCAGATCTTTGGAACCCTGAACACTTCTGCTGAAGGCTTTGGGGTGCTCAGAGCTGCCACCCCATTCAAGGCCTTGTGCTTCTGTCTTACAGCTATGTGACACCCAGGACGAAATTTCTCAGACCCTGGCTGGTGGGGTGACCAATGGTTTAGGTGAGTTGAGAGGACTTACTCCTTTCTGAGAAGTTCACTTCCTGGGCTGGGGCAGGTTTCATCATGAGTGTAGCCCCTCTCTGAGGCTCACCTGCATGAGTATTTGGAGAGAGTTGCTATTCCCTGTTCAACAACTGTATGATGGCCCTCTGTGCCCCAGGGTCTTCCATGCCCACAAGGCTTCTGACTGGCAGGTCCTGGGGGTCAGCAGGATCGACCTGCCTGCTCATTGGCCTGGCTCTGCATGTGGAGGTGGAATATCTGAAGGTGCGCCTCTGCCTTCAGCTCACATGACAGCCATCCTGCAGGGGCTGGGCATTGGCTCATTCCTCTCGGTGGTTGCTATATCCTTACACCATCTCTCTCTCTCTCGCAGACTTTGACAGTGAGGAGCTGGAGAAGGAGTTAGACATCCTCCTTCAGGATACCACCAAAGAACCTTTGGAGCTGCCCGACAACCCCCATGAGACGCTTTATACCAACAGTGTGCCTAACCCCAGGGTCTCGGATGCTGAACTCGAAGCTGAACTTGAGAAACTGTCCTTATCAGAAGGAGGTACAAAGCTGTTTTCCAGGGATCTTGGTGGGTATGCCAGGCAGAGAATGGATGGGTTCCAGTCCAAGTACTCAACTTGCCTGTGACCTGCAAGGGAAGAAGGGTGGTTGTTGCCGTGGAGATGCAGTCCCCCTGGAATGCTTTGGTCCATAGGCCTTCCTGTTGAGTGTTGCTCTTTCTTGCAGGTTTGACCCCAAGCAGTAAATCTCCGAAAAGGCAATTTGAACCGACTCTCTAAAGCCATTGGAAGACTTCATGTGAAGGACCCTTATGTAAAAGAGAGACAACTTCGTGTGTGTACATAGTTATTTAAATGAGAACACTCAGAATTTGTTGGAAGAGGAGGAACGAACCTCTGGGTGTATCTGATGCTTCCACTCACGACAGGACAGACATGACTGGAAGCCATGCTGCGAAGGCCACTCCCAGCTGCTGTCACGGACCTGCCTCCTGTCGTTCTAGTGCCACAGTTTATACGGTTCTGTTTGACCTGTCGTCTCTCATAGCCTGCCGTTCTTGCCGTCGGCTCTGTTAGGTTTGTCTTCACCCACCAACTTCGTACCAGCCGATGAGGGTGAAAGATCTCGGCTCTGCCTCGTCAGTCAGCCCTCTCTTCCACCCCCAGGGTCTTTGTTTTTAAAAACGAAAGATCCGCTCATAATGCCAGCTGAACAGCTCACTCCTGCCCTGCTCTGCTTTTGTTGGGAGAGAGAAGCGTGAGAAGCAAGCAAGTTTGATTCAAGGGACTTAACAGCTGGCGCTTCGTAGAGAAACGCACAGTGACAAGATATCTCCCTTAGGTGGCTTGTCAGATTCTCCAGGTGTTGAGGAAAAGAGGTCACCCTGAGTATCACGGGGTCATGGCAGCGGGAGTGGGGTTCACAGCCTCTTCCATCTTCAGCAGATCTGACGGGATGGGACAGTTAACCTTGACCTTCTGAATTTGGGGAGGAGCACATGGACACAACAGGGCTCCGAAGTGTTCAAACCCCATGTGCATTTTTTAAGAGGCAAAATTTGCCTTGGTCCCATTATGAAACAACAAATTAACATATATTTTTTCCAGAATATGCCACTCAGTTCCACGCTGCCCCTTCTTGAGCTCAGTACACACCAACAGACTCCCTGTAGGACCTGGGAATCCTTTCCCCAGGCAACCAGCCCCATGCCTTAGGGAAGGGCTCAGGGCTGGGGCGGGAGAGGAAATGTACAGTAGGAGCCAGATCTGTCCTGGGCTGCGCCCCGTGCCACCCTCCTGCAACCCATCAGCCCACTCCCTTCAGCCACCTGGGAGGGACAGTCAGGAGAGGGTGGGTCTGGCAGCAATATGGAGAAGGAAGATGATGCCACCCTGCTGCCCGGGTGCCTGGAGCTCTTTGCACTGCCCTCTGCTTGAGGTGGAGCAGAGCTGAGGGAAGGACTTGGCTCCAGGCCAGGAACGCAGCTCACTGTCCAACCAGCCCCTCCCACTTGGCCTTGGTAAACAGAAATGTTGGGGGTGAAGAGAAACAATCACTATTTTTTCTTTTTTAATCTGGAAAATAATTAAAAGGGAAAAATCAAGTTTTTGTTGTATCTAGTTTCTTTTTATATATTTTTTTCCAGATAGGGTCTCATGTGGCCCTGGTTGGCCTTGAACTCCTGTTACACCTGCTTCTACTTGCTGGGATCATAGCTGTACAGTTGTGTGGAGTTTCTTGCTCCTGCTTGCCTCCACTGGTTCCCCGCATCCTCACACTGGTCTTCGGCCCAGGCCTTGCTTGGGAGGATAGGGAGCAGCTTTAGGAAGGCTGGTCTTCCAGGTGACCACTCTCCCATAGGCTCTGGACCGTGCCGTTGATGGGATTATCGCCTTCCAGCACCTGTTCCCTGGACTCAGAATAACCCAATTACTTGGGCCCATGAATTATACCACATTTTAATCTGGTCCCGGAGGCTCTCGGTGCCTCTTCTGTGCATGGACTCTGTCATGCTCTGTGGAGGAAGGCAAGCTCTGAGGCTGAGAGCAGGTCAAGAGGTTATCAAAATTTCTTGTCATGTTCCATCCTTTACTATTTTTCTTTTATGTTGGATAAGGGAAACTTATTTCAGTGATTACTCTCAGATTTTAGCACATGGATTCAATTTTGCATATTTCCAACAAAATCTAAAATCCTTTCATCTTTCTGTCTTTCCTTCAAAGACCTAAATATCTTCTAGACACACTGCATACCCTCCAAACATTCCGACTGCTTCCAGAAGCTTTAGTTTGGCTTTAAAAAATATCAATTCTTTCTATGGTATATGTGGGCTGTGTGAGGGTTCTCTAAACGGAACCAATGGAATGAATATGGATTGTAAGGGGATTCACTGGATTAGTTTACAGGAGATGGAACACCCGATCCCACATGGTTGTCTGCAGGCTGGAGAGTCAGTCCACAGGCTGGATGCCTAAATACTCCCAATCTGGCTCTGAAGGCTTAGAGGATTTCTGGAGAGACACTGGTTTTCAGTCCCTATCCAAGGCTGATGAAGCTGCACCCCAGCAAGAGGCCCCTCTGCTCATGTATTT
Source organism: Zapus hudsonius (assembly GCA_004024765.1). Lineage (NCBI taxonomy): Eukaryota > Metazoa > Chordata > Mammalia > Rodentia > Dipodidae > Zapus > Zapus hudsonius. The sequence continues at coordinate 31,270 of PVHP010013932.1, read as the reverse complement.
ATTTTTACTCTAGCCACCCAAGTTGGTCTCAAACTCACTCTTGTAACCCAGGCTTATTTCAAACTTGTGAGGATCCTCCACTTCAGCCTCCCAAATGCTGGGATTACTGGTGTGAGCCACCACACCCAGCCAGCAAAGAAAGGCCCTCTCAATTAGTCTATTTTGTTTCGATATCATCATCTTTTCCTCCTAATATGAAGGTCTTGTGTAGGTATTATCAGGCACTGGGAAGTCATGAATATGAAGGTCATTTTGTGTCTGGACGTTTGCATTGTAAGCAGCCCTACCCTTCCTTCGGCTCTTAAAATCTTTCCTCCACCTCTTCCACAATGGACCCTGAGCCTTGGAAGGTGTGATAGAGATGTCCCAGTGCTGAACACTCCACTGTCACTTCTCAGCATATGTAACTGAGCCACTTTTGAGTCCAGGTGTTATGTAGGTGGCTAGGGAATTGAACCCAGGCCAGCAGGCTCTGCAAGCAAGAACCTTTAACCACTAAGCCATCTCCCCAGCTCTAGTACTTTTGTGCATCCAAACAACATAAATGGAAGGATGGCTTTATTTTGGCATGGTTTCCGAGGGTAAGGTGTGGCGGTGTCTCAGTCCGTGATGCCAGGAGCATGGGACAGCAACTTTTCACATCATGATGAACAAGGGAGCGGCAGGACCAGAGGCCAGGCTGTGACCTTCAAAGGCCTGCCCTCAGGGACCTGCTTCCATCAGAGGCCCCATCTCCCAAAGGCTCTGCAGCCTTCCAAAGCAGCATAGTGAACTGGAGACTAAGCATTGAAAACATGAGCCCAGGAGGCAGTTTTAGAGTCAAACCATAACACTGATCTTGTCTATCCCGGGACACTGGTTACGAACCAAGGTTTTATTGGTTTGTTTTGGGTTTAATTATTTATTTTGAGGTAGGTCTCACTCTAGTCCAGACTGACCTGGAATTCACTATGTAGTCTCAGGCTGTCCTCGAACTCGTGGAGATCCTCCCACTTCTGCCTCCCAAGTGCTGGGATTAAAGGTTTGTGCCACCATGCCTGGCTTTTTTTTTTTTTTTTTTTGGTTTTTCGAGGTAGGGTCTCGCTCTAGTTCAGGCTGACCTGGAATTCACTCTGTAGTCTCAGGGTGGCCTCGAACTCATGGCAATCCTCCTACCTCTGCCTCCCAAGTGCTGGGATTAAAGGCGTGCACCACCACGCCCGGCATCATGCCTGGCTTTTTATATGATTAAAAAATATATTTTGTGTGTTGTGTTGTGTTTTGTGTGTTGTGTTTTGTGTGTGTGTGTGTGTGTGTGTGTGTGTGTGTGTGAGAGAGAGAGAGAGAGAGAGAGAGAGAGAGAGAGAGAGAGAGAGAGAGTGGGTGCACCAGGACCTCCTGCCACTGCAAACAAAGTCCAGGGGCATGTTCCACTTTGTGAGTCTGCCTTTACATGGAAGAGATTGTGTGTGGGTCCTAGGCAGGTGAGTGCCTCAGTTCTCCATTGCCCTCTCTGGTCTCTTCTGGAGTGTGGGCTATGAACATCTTGCCTTGATCACACAGGTCAGAGCATTACTCAGTGGACCTAGAGAAAACACAAATAGTAAAAATTTCTGGGCTGGAGAGATGGATCAGCAGTTAAGGTGCTTGCTTGCAAAGCCTAACAACCCGAGTTTGATTCCACAGTACCACATAAAACCAGATGCAAAAAGCATGTGTGCGTGTGGACTTTGTTTGCAGTAGCTGGAGGCTTGGCCATGCCCATTCTCTCTCTCTCTCTCTCTCTCTCTCTCTCTCTCTCTCTCTCTCTCTCTCTCTCTCTCAAATAAATAAATAAATAAATTATTTTTTTAAAAAAAGAATGGTTGGGAAGGGAGTGCTTGCACATTTCTAGCATGAGCTATTCCCTGAATAAAACATCATCTCTATTCAAAAATCCTGCAGACTGATTGACTTTTTAGAACTTCATAGCCAGGTGAGGTGGTGCTGCCTTTAATCCGAGCACTTGAAAGGCCGAGGTTGGAGTATTTCTGTGAGTCTGAAGGCAGCCTAGGCTCTAGAGTGAGTTCCAATAAGCCTGGACTAGAATGAAACCTTGCTTCAAAAAGTAAAATAGAACTGATTATGAAAAGTTGGAATGTTGCAGGCTGAGAGTTCAAAGTTTTCTTAGGCTATCTATAGTCCCTTAACAGTCGTTTATCGCCTGCCTTGGCATTCTTTTTTTCTAAAATATACTTGGAATTAGTTACCTTGGCGGACCACTAGCCTCCACTGACCGACAGCTAAGACTGTCATCAGATTAGTAGAGATGTCCCTTCTTGGCTCTATAACCCACCTATTTGATGTCCCCACCAACATATTTTATTTTGTCTTTTTTTTTTTTTTTTTTGAGATCATAGCTGCCAGGCTGGCCTCAAACTTGCTATGTAGCTGAGGGTGACCTTGAACTTCTTATCCACCTGCCTCCATGTTCCAAGAGCTAGAACTACAGAAGAATGCCACCATGTGCAGCCCCAATATACTGAGTAAATGTATTAGTTTAGGTCTTTCTTTGGTTTTGTGACTTGAAAAGTCTCATAAGAATGTGTCAGTCAGGGCAACAACCTGTGTTCTCCAGTCACGGCCACTCATATTGGGTGCAGAATGAACTCTTCCTCACGCTTGTGACCATGCTTCCTCTGATGGGTGGGACACCTGGACAGGAGATAAACCTGTGTGCGGAGCACACTTGACCCTCTGTGGTTCACTCTGAATCTATGGATTCAACCAACCATATAGATCAAACATATTTGCTTAAATATTACACCTGTGGATTAAACACGGACAGCCTATTTTTTCTTGTCATTGTTCCCTAATCAATACAATATAACAACTGTCTACATGACATTTGTCAAGTGTTTTAGCTCTTATAAACAGTTCAGAGATGACTTCAAGTATGTGGCTGTGTGCAGGTGATAGGCAAATGCTGCGCCATTTTCTATGAAGGACTTGAGCATCCACAAATATTAAATTTGCAAGGAGAGAAAGAGAGGAGGAATGGGGGATCCAGGACCTCAAACTGCAGATGCTTGTGTCACTGGGCATCTGGCTTTAGGTGGGGATTGGGGAATAGAACCTAGGCCATCAGCCTTTGCAAACAAAGATGGCTGCTGAGCCATCTCTGCCCCCCCCCCCCCGCCACAGATTGATGTTTTTTAGAACATGTGTATGTGTATGTGTGTGATGTCGATTTGTATGTATATGGGCACCCATGTGTGTACACATGCATGTGGAGATCAGAGGACAGCCTGGGGTGTCGTCCTCAGGAACACCATCCAACACTTTTAAAAAATATTTTTATGTATTCCTGAGTGGGAGAAGGAGCGAGGGGAGAGAATGTGAAAGGGCGTTTCAGGGCTTCTTGCCACTGCAAACAAACACCAGATGCATGTACCTCTTTGTTCTGACTTTATGTGGGTCCTGGGGAATTGAACCCCAACGGCAGGCTTTGCAAGCAAGTGCCTTTAACTGCTGGGCCATCTCCCCAGCCCCCATCCATCTCTTTTTGAGGCAGGGTCACTCACTGACCTGAAGCTCACCAATTAGGCTAGACTAGTTAGCCAGCAAGCTCAGGGATCCTCCTGTCTCCCCTCCCAGCACTGAGATTACAAGTGTGCACTACCATGCACAGCATCTTGCTGTGGGGACTGAAAACCAAACTCAGATCCTCATGCTTGCAAAGCAGCTCACTGCCCACGGAGTTATCAGCTAGCCCTTCTGCAGATCATGCTATCTGCGGAGATCCTGGGGAGTCCCTCCATGAATACTAAGGGATGTGTGTCATAGCCAGTCATCTGTAGCACCATGTCTTGTTAGAAGACCCTCAGAGAGCTCAGAGGTTAGAGTGAGAACAGGTCTAAGTCCCGCAGCCCCGTAAGGAGTTCTATCTTGGTTTCCACTACTCTGTTCCTCTCACCCTTTGAAACACGGCTGTGCAGCCCAGGCTGTCCTCAAACCTGAGATCCTCCTTCCTTGGCCTCCAAACTGCCGGGATGACAGGTTCAGTACATGGCTCACCCTGGTTCTTTAAGGAGGGTCTAGAACTCAGGCTCAGCTGGGTTGTGGTCTCCTAGGAACAGAGGGACAACAAAAGTAGCTGGAGTTTCAGGGACACCACAGAAGCCAATCAGGTAGAGTGGGGATAGCTGGTTTCTCGTTCCTCCCTGACCCTAGTCTTGCCAACCTTCCTTTCCTCCACACCCATATTCTCTTGGCTCTTTCTCTACAACCTTGTCTACATCGGCTTGCTCTGCCCCCTTGTTAATGGGGTGGTGTTCAGGAAAGAGTTCTTGAACCCCAAACCCTGAGTTCGTGTTTTTATTCAACCAAAGAATTGGCAAACCAGACTGAGAAGGGTAATTATTAAATTGTTATATTGATGGAAAATGGATTCACCCATGTATGTGGTCTGAGAGGCCGTGTGGTGAGCCCGGAGGAAACATGAAAAGGGGTTTAGGGAGGAAAGAAAAGAAAGTGTAGGAGCTCCTGCCGTGTCGAGGGGTCAGGGAGGCTTACCAGGACCTGGAAATTCAGGAGAGATGATCGGGTAGCTGAAAGAACCTGCCCTGGTAAGGGTCTCTTTTTTAAAAAAATATTTTTTTATATTTTATTTATTCATTTTCAAGCAGAGAGAGAGAGAGAGAGAGAGAGAGAGAGAGAGAGAGAGAGAGAGAGAGAGAGAGAGAGAGAGAGAGAGAGAGAGAGAGAGAGCGCACCAGGGCCACCACCTTGTGGGTCTGGCTTATGTGGGTCCTGGGGAATTGAATCCAGGGCCTTAGGCACTGGAGGCAAGTACCTTAACCACTGAGCTGTCTCTCCAGCCCAGGGTCTCTTTATAACCTGCTTGTGGTGGGGTTTACCTTCAGGCTCAGGTGAGTCAGAGTGAGGGCTGGTTAGTCTGGGTTAGGGGCTGGCTCACAAAGATGCCAGCCATGACCATATTTAAGGGCCAAGCTTAACCAACCACAAGGCCAGGATCAGATTTTAATTCCAGGAAAGGAGTACTCCCTCCCAGACAGGGGCTCAGGTTGTTCATAGAAACAAAAAAAACAGGTCTAAGGGACTCCTTTAGGCAAGAAATAAGAAATCTGGTCATTGTTTGATCTCTAGCAAAGTGGAAATTGCAAGGGAGGCTCAAGGACACTCCTGCCTTTACCTTCAGGTGGCCCAGTCACCCTAACTGCCTCAGTTTCCCCACTGAAGACGGAACCATTGCTACCTTCAGGAAATCAGGGTGGAAACTGATCTGGCTTCTTCAAACTGAGTGGAGTCGTTGGGTGTGGCAGTTGGGACACTTCTCCAGTGGGACTCTCTAGGGGACCGGAAAGTGCCTTGGTGGCGTGCAGGAAGACAGTCCTGGAAGGACATGTTGGGGAGAAAGAACAAAAGCAAGGAGTTAAGGGAATGTGAGCAGACAGACAACTGGAGGCCTTTAGGGTTCCCATTTTTGTAGACTTTTAGGCCTTGGGGATCAATGAAGGAACCCAGGTAGATGGTCTCAGGACCATATGAGCGTGAGCTGCCTGAGACCCACTCCCAGGACTGTCCACGACATGGCACAGTAGTATCTGACGTGGTCTGACTGTTCCTGTACATCTTGTAAAGCGGATGAAGACATTAGCAGAGTTATCAGGAATAATACACACCATTTAACCTTGATAATGACAAATATGTCACCCTGGACTGCCATGAGGATGTCTAAAGCCATGTGACTTTGTATAATTGTCTTTTTCATCACTTGAACCTCAGAACTTAGAAAGGATATTCCCACCCCCACCCCCCAAAAATATTTTAAAGCTGGGCGTGGTGGCACATGTCTTTAATCCCAGCACTCGGGAGGCAGAGGTAGGAGGATTGCTGTGAGTTCAAGGCCACCCTGAGACTACATAGTGAATTCCAGGTCAGCCTGGACTAGAGCGAGACCCTACCTCAAAAACACACAAAAAAGCAGAGGCGCGGGGAGGGGGGAGGAGATTCCCTTAGGAGTATCATTGAAAGTCTTTTGGGTATATTTAGTGAGTTTTTATGTTTTATGACATCTTTTAAGCCAATAGATGGACTAAAAATTTAGGTGAAATGATTGCACCCTTGGGGAAATAAAATCACTCCTAGCTTATTGGTGTTTTAAAACCAGTAAATTGTCTGGTTTTCAGATTTTTTACTTGTCACCCTTGTATCTAAGGAAATCCCAGAGCATACTCTACAATCCATTTGGGGGCAGGGGGGGGTATCCAGGACCAAGGGTTGGTACCACAGTGTTACTGCGTGTTATTGGGGGCTGTCCAGCGTGCTTCAGGCTTTAGGACTCAAGCCATTCTGATGATCGGAGGATGATGATTCTCGGGCCTAAGTTAGAAGGGACTCGCCATTGTTCCCAGCATATGGAAGCCTTTTGACATAGGTGACCTTTGCATATATATTTATATATTTTAGATCTAAAACTAATCATACCGATATATAATGGTTGTTCTCTCTCTCTGTCTCTCTGTCTCTCTCTCTCTCTTTTGGTTTTTGAGGTAGGGTCTCGCTCTAGTCTAGGCTGACCTGGAATTCACTATGTAGTCTCAGGGTGGCCTTGAACTCACAGCAATCCTCCTACCTCTGCCTCTGGCTGGGATTAAAGGCGTTCGCCACCACGCCTGGCTGTTTTCTCTTATTAAGGAACTAGAAATACTAGACAAGGGCCAGCATGCCTTAAGACATCGTCTAGGGTTCATGGGCCAGCCTTCCTCTGAGTCCTGCATTTGGGGTATGGTTTGCATTTGTTCCTCCATGGGAGGGACAGACAAAGCTTTGTCCAGAAAGTTGGGCCTTGGCTTTTCAAGCCGGCCTTTATTTTTTTTCTCCCAGGTCCTGGCCATGTGGGTCTGCCACAGTCTCCCTGCCAATGGAGGAAGCTGGTCAATAAGCCGTGGCATTGTGTGGCCTGTTTCTACTGCCATGCAGTGTGGGTGTGGGGACATGGCCAGAACCCACATGAATGTTACCTATACTGGATGCCATATAGGTTGGGCACCAGGATCTGTCAGGCTTCCTCTCATACCCACAGCCAGCAAGGAGATGCATTATTTCTCCCTGTAGTTTGATTTTTTTTTTCTTCTTTCTAGGTCTTTTGTTGTTTTTGTACTTTTTGGTATCTGAAACAACAGTATTTTGTAAATGTGACATCAGTTACTTAAAAAAAACTCTTTTAAAGAAGTGCTTGGGGGCTGAAGAGATGGCTTAGTGGTTAAAGCGTTTGCCTGCAACGCAGAAGGACCAGAGTTCGATTCCCCAGTGCCCATATAAAGCTAGATGCACAGAGGGCATATGTATCTGGAGTTCATTTGCAGTGGCTGGAGGCTCTGGTGCACCCATTCTCTGTGTGTCTGCCTCTCTCTCTCTCTCTCTCTCTCTCTCTCTCTAATAAATAAATTAAATATTTTAAATAAAGAAGTGATGGTTCAGTGGTTTAGGCACTTGCCTGCAAAGCCTAATGACTCCTGTTCCATTCCCCAGTACCCATGGAAAGCCAGATGTACAAAGTGGCACGTGCATCTGGAGTTTATTTGCAGTGGCTGGAGGCCCTGGGGTTCCCACTTTCTCTGTCTGTCTCTCTTCTCTCTTTATCTCTCTGCTTGCAAATAAATAAATAAAATATATTTTTTTAAAAAACCAAGTCTTTAAAGAAGTACTTGGGGAAAAATTGTGAGAGCAAGTGTGTTTTATTTTTCTTCATTTCTCCATGGCCATGATTTGTCTCTCAATTAGCTTTTTTTCCCCCCCAAAGTAGGGTCTCACATTCCAGCTTAGGCTGACCTGGGATTCACTATGTCTCAGGGTGACCTTGATCATGGTGATCTGCCTCCCAAGTTCTGGGACTACTGCGCCTGGCCTCAGCCTTTTAAAAGACCCCCCCAGCTGTTTCCAGCTGTTCCCTACTGCAGGGTCCACTTATGCTGCGACCTAAACCTGTGTCTTAAGAGCTCTGTTCTGCCCTGGGCTCTCTGAGCTCAGGATGACAAAGGTATACATTTCTATACCTTTTAGGGAACAGGAGGGGTCCACTACAACCAGCCATTCCACACCCTCTCTGATGGGCAAGCCTTTCACTGCCCAGTTAAGGTGGGCACTAGAATGATTTCTGGATGGGCCAGGGGAGAATTAAGTTGCCCTGCACATCATTATTAGTAGCTGTTGGACCCAGATGTCCACAGGTGAGCACACCTTGACCCTCTATAACTTGAGTTCTCTGCAGGTTCCCTCAGTGAGAGAGAAGGAAGGGCAGTTGTGGACAGAATGCTGGATATTTGGTACTCAGGAACTTCCTTCCGCTTTATTTCTCTGCTAAGGTGCATGGGCAAGGGAACCTTAAAATCAGAAAATTCAGAGCCCCTACTGTGCAGCATAGAATAGCTATTCACAAGTGTCTGCTGAACTTAATAGATCCTGGAAGACATGACCAGGGAGACAAAAAAAAAAAAAAATCAAGCCGGGCGTAGTGGCGCACGCCTTTAATCCCAGCACCCAGAGGCAGAGGTAGGAGGATCACCATGAGTTCAAGGCCACCCTGAGACTCCATAGTGAATTCCAGGTCAGCCTGGACTAGAGTGAGACCCTACCTCAAAAAAAAACAACAAAAAAAAAATCATTACCGAGCTGACTTTGGAATCAGCCCATTTTTGCTCAAAGCGAGATCTTGGAACGTACTATTGGGCTATCCCTGGAAAAGCCATTTCCCTTTCTTGGGTCTGTCTGCCTGTGCTCAGGAGCCCCCAGCCTCTGCACCACGCGCGCGCGATACCTCCTCCGGGCCGGACGGTGGCGCTGCGACCCGGACGTCCACAGGGGGCGGGGGCGGGGCGAGGGGCGCGCAGGCCCCTGGGGGACCCCGAGGGCGGCGACGACGTACTGGACAGCCACGGTGGGTGCTTCGGAGCTGGGGGTGCTCCGACCCAGGTCCCCTGGCTCCCGGGTGGGCTGGGTGGCTGGCGAGCGCGTCCTAGAGCTGGGCAAGTGTAGGGCGCGAGGCGAGGCCTGGGGCGCGGGGGAGGGGCGCGGGGAGGGGCGGGCCCGGGGAGGGGGAGTCTGCCCACGCTCCCACGGACGGACCGTGGACCGGAAAGGCACCTGGGCCCGCGTGCTGATCCATCCACCCACCTCTCCCGCAGGCTCTGCCTCCCACCTGTCACCCTGGCCCTTCTCTGCTTGGACGGTGTCTTCCTCTCCTCTGCCGAAAATGACTTTGTCCATCAGGTCCAGGAGGAGCTGGACCGCTTCCTGCTGCAGAAGCAGCTCTCCAGGTGCGGACCGGGAATGAAGGGAATGGCTTTCCTGCTTCTAGGAAGGGCGAGGGCTGCCCCTCCCCCACGCAGGGAGCTGGCTGGCTGGCCAGGCCCTTGTCTTGGGCCTTTAGACTTGCTAACATTTTAATAGCCTCGTCCTGACATGTCTTTTCCTTTGTCATTCCCCCACCCCGCCCCCAAGACAATTCCATGCCCGGAAAAGTGGGATCCATAGCTCCCTGTGGTTCACTGACTGTCTGCTGGTCAGGGCTCTCCCCCCCCCCCCCCCAGCTGGGCAGACAGGAGCTAGATGTTAAGCCATCATTATTAATTAGCCTGGGAGTGAACTTGGGAGTCAGGCCCATCGGTTGGACCTGGACCCCCTGCTTAGCCCACCTCCCTCTCTGGTCCCTTCCCAGGGTTCTCCTTTTCCCCCCACTCTCCAGTCGCCTGCGGTACCTGATCCACAGAACAGCCGAGAACTTTGATCTCTTGAGCAGCTTCTCTGTGGGGGAAGGCTGGAAGAGGAGGACAGTCATCTGTCACCTGGATATCAGGTGTGTATCCTATAGCCTTGGATGCAGGGTCCTCAGCTGTTCCTTGTGGCGACTGTACAAGCTGGCCCCTCTCTGGGAGGGTAGAGCTTGGCAAGAGCCGAACCAGAGCCCCCACCCCCACCTCCATCCCTGGTGCTAGTTTCAGGGCTGCCTTGTGCTTCAGCAGTGACACAGAAGTCACCTGGCAGACTCAGCTGTTCATGCTGGGCCAAATGAGAGAGAGAGAGAGAGAGAGAGAGAGAGAGAGAGAGAGAGAGCGCTCATGAAGGTGGGTCTGCCACCTCTCTTATGAGTCTGTTCCTTAGAAGGACAGTGACATAAGAGAAGCACTCACTGGTCCATAGTTGTCACTCTTCCCACATGCGTCTCAGGGGTTGACTATCTCATCATTTCAGCTCTGATCTGAGCTCTTTATTTTTTAAATCACTGTTAGAGGGCTGAAGAGATGGCTTAGCGGTTAAAGCGTTTGCCTGCAATGAAGAAGGACCTGAGTTCAATTCCCCAGTGCCCATGTAAAGCCAGCTACACTAGAGGGCGCATATGTCTGGAGTTTGTTTACAGTGTGCCCATTCTCTCTCTCTCTCTCTCTCTCTCTCTCTCTCTCTCTCTCTCTCTCTCTCTCTCTCTCTTTCTCTTTCTCTCTCTCATAAATAAATCAAATAAAAAATATTTTTAAAGAATCACTGTTAGAGAGAGAGTGAGAGAGAGAATGAATATATATCAATGTATATGGGCACGTCAGGGCCTTTTGCTGTTGCAAACGAACCCCAGAAGCATGTGCCACTTTGTGCATCTGGCTTCACGTGGGTACCACAAAATTGAACCTGGGCTGTCAGGCTTTATAGGCAAGTGCTTTTACCAACTGAGCCATCTCCCCAGACCTAATCTGAGGTTTTTTTTTTTTAAAAAAAATTATTTTTATCAGACAGAGAAAGAGGCAGAGAGAGGGAGAGAGAGAATGAATGAATGAATGAATATGGGCACACCAGGTCCTCTTGCCACTGTAAACAGACTCGAGACACATGTGCCACTTTGTGCATCTGGCTTTATGTGGGCACTGGGGAATCAAACCCAGGCTAGCAGGCTTTACAAGCAGTACCTTTAACCATTGACACATTGCTCCAGCCCTGATCTGAGTTTTTAAGTTGCATGTTTTCTATTAACTCCTAAATTCAAGACTGGGTAACGTCTAATTTCATTTTAGTACTCAAGGATAAGATGGTCACTTTTGGTTGCTGGTTGCCAGGGATGGGTTCTGCCTCCATCTTAGTTTTTGAGGTTCATAGTTTAATCGATACCTTAGTTTTGAGGGTCATGAGGCTGTGAGTTTTGCCTGTGGACCCAAACATGTTCTGATGCGCCTCTCCTGTTCTTGTTCCAGAGTACCCAGTTCAGATGGCCCTGCTGGTCCTTGCCGCCCTCCTGCCTCCCACCCCAACAAATACCGCGGTTCCCGAAACATCTCAAACCAGGGAGCAGCTGGTGCTCCCCGAGGTGCACGTGCTGGCAGGTGGCATCGTGGACGAAAGCCAGACCAGCCCTTGTATGTGCCTCGGGTGCGACGCAGGCCAGAAGATTGGGCAGCACCCTCCAGCCCAGAGCTCAAAGGAGAGGCCCCAGCTGTTGGGGGCTCTGAAGAGCCTGGAGGGTGTGGTGCTGGAGACCCTGACGCTGGTCAGGGACCCCTCATGTTGGTGACTCAGGAAACAGAGGACCTGAAGGGCCCGGACCCAGGTTGCAAGAATGAGCCATTTCTGGGGCTGGGTGGCACCGAGGCTTCGGGGCCTGAGAGTCCTTGTGAGAAGGAAGAAGCGGTACAGACAGCCCCACAGCCCCTGCAGCTGGCCCTGGAGGAGACCACTGTGGGTCAACTGGTACAGAGCCTGGTGGGCCAAGAGAAGATAGAAGGAGTGGAGGAAGAGAAGGCAGGCAAGGACGAAGAACAGGCGGAGGAGGAGGAAGAGGAAGAGGACCACAGTGACGATTACAGTGAGCTGCTGCAGGAGGTGATGAGACCCCTGAACCCAGAAAAGGGAGGGCGGAAGTGAGGTGGGTGTGGCCTCAGGTGGGTGGCACCAAGGGTCTTGGGCTGGGGAGGATGTGCTGATGGGGTATGCAGCATGGCTCAGGCCTAGGTGTTGGGTGATGGTGGTCCCTTAGGGAACCTGGGGAGATGGAGTGGGTTTGGGTCCCAGCCCAACTATTTAAGGAGCTAGTGGGCCCTAGGTGAGTCATTTTGTGTGTGTGCTTTGGCGTCCCTCCTCAGGAGCTGTCCCCCTTGCTCATAAAGACTGTTTCACTGGCAGACTGGCCGGCCAGCGAGCCCCAGGGCTCCTCCCTTCTTGCACCCACAGCCCTGGATTTAAAGCATGTGCCACCTCGCTTGTCATTTGTGCTGTGGGTTCTAGGGATTGAGCAGACATCCTCATGCTTGTAAGGCCAGCACTTCACCAGCTGAGCCTCTCCCCAGCCGTCTTCTGCCTTTCCAAGTCTCACTTTACTCGTCTGAACAAAGTGAGGGAAATGGAATATACACGTAGATGCTTTGCTCTGGGCTGCGGAAAGTCACCCTCCCACCTGGAGCTTCGTCTTACCAATTACACTCTGCTGGAATCACGTGTCATAGTCAGCCACACGCTGCTGGGATGAACCTGTGAACCAGACACAGTTTATGAGAGGAAAGGATTTGTTGAAGCTGTCGATCCAGGGGAAGTTCCCTAATGGCGAAAGAGGCTGCCCCTCTCTCACATGTCCAAGCAGAGAGAGAGAAACCACCACAATCACCATATACCACACACACCAGCAAACAGTCGTGAGCTCCGCTGAGCTCAGACCCCCTTGAATATCTATGGCTGGAATTCCAGATCTGCTCCCAGAAAAACCTTAGGGCTGGAGGCTAGGATCCACCCAAGGTGACACCTCTTGCAGCCAGGCAGCTGGAAAAAAGCCTTTCTAAACTCCTGAATCTATTGGGAGACATCCATTCAAACTACCATACCATGTGTCTGCCCTGAGGGACCAGGTGGGAGGTGGGCATCTTTGCTGTTTTTTACCTGGAGAGACTGGAAAGTCTTCATAATGTCACGTCCTCAGTAAGTAAAGGAATGACCCTGACCTTGCCCAATGCTCTCTTGCTGACTACAGCCAGACTCTGCATCACTTCTGTATAGGGCGTATGTGGAATATACTTTTAGTCACTCAGTGGACTCCATAAAAACCAAGTGTCCTCCCCCCAAAATCCACATTCGGACTGTCCCAGCCCAGTCCTAGACCTTGTTGCTGGACCCAGATTCCTACCAGGCAGACTCAATCCAGTCAAGTGTCTTATTTTTATTTGCAAGCAGAGAGAGAGGCAGGAGAGAGGAGAGAGAGAGAGAGAGAGAGAGAGAGAGAGAGAGAGAGAGAGAGAGAGAGAGAGAGAGAGAGAATGAATGAGAATGGATATGAATGGCCATGCCAGGGCCTCTAGCCACTGCAAATGAAAGCCAGATGCATGTAACACTTTGTGCATCTGGCTTTATGTGGGTGCTGGGAAATCAGACCTGGGTCATTAGGCTTTGCAGGCAAACGCCCTAATAGCTGAGGCATCTCTCCAGCCCCAGTCGGTGGTTTTGAAAGCAGTGGTGGGGACCCGCTGTCAGAGCTCCCCTTGCGAACGGGTCTCGTTGCACCCAGATCACAGCCAACCTGACTGAGAAGGAGATCGAGATCGAGAAGATCCACCTGGACACGTCGTCCTTCGCAGAGGAGCTGCCTGGGGAGAGGGACTTGGCCCACGTGGTGGAGATCTATGACTTCGAGCCGACACTCAAGACTGAGGACCTAGTGGCAAACTTCTCTGAGTTCCAGTGAGTAAGGCTGGGAGGAGCTTGGACAGCCCTTTGTTGCTGGGGACACTCACCTGCCCCTCCCCTGGCGCATGGTGCGCCAGGAAGATGGGCCACGGTGGGTGCCATGCCTGGGCTTTGAGCTGTGCTTCTGGACGGTCAGCCCCATGGCTGTGACTGGGAAAGGAAGGCCTGACTTTTTGGTCGCTGGCCCCTGCCTGTTCACATCCCTGCTGGTCCTTCAGGACACAGCTGTCCACACACCTCCCTGCCTGCTGGTGCCGGCTTGGTGTGGGGACTCTTTCTGGGGGCTTCTGGCTTGAAGAGCTCTGATAGAGGCCAGAGAGTGACTCAGAGATAGGACTTTCTGGTCCTTCAATTTTCTTTGGTTCAAACTACTTGTTTTTCACTTTTTCCTTTTAATTCTTTCTTCCCTTTCCCCGGTCTTTACTTTTTTTATGGACTTAAAAAACCCCGGGCCCTCCTTTCTGTCTCTCTTCCCTGACATCTTCCCGGGCACTTTGCACTTGAGCTGCTGGGCCAGCACAGTCTCTGACTGTGGTCTTCGGGCACGAGTAACCCCCTGGCCAGGTGTCCCACACCCCGTTTCAGCCCATGCCACCTTCCCGAGCAGTAGGAAAGAAACCGACCAGAGCAGTGTCTGGATGGGCCTGTCCCCTCCCCACCATGTTAACGTCCAGCCTCACCTCAGAGCCCACACCCAGCCTGGCCTTCAGTTCCAGACACTGGGGACCCTCCTCACTGTTTACAGGGTGATGTTTGTTAGAATGGTTTGGAGAAAGCTCCACCCCCCAGGTGGGATCTCACTATAGCCTCGGGCTGGCCTGAGGACACAGAGCCTGGAATTGGATATACCATCATTCCCAGTTTCCAGAGAGAGCTTTTTTTTTTTTTTTTTTTTTTTTAATTATTTTATTTGCAAGCAGAGAGAAGAGAGACAGAAAGAATGGATGCACCAGGGCCTCTAGCTGTTGCAAACCAACTCCAGATGCATGCACCTCTTTGTGCATCTGGCTTTACGTGGTACTGGGGACTTGAACCCTGGTCATTAGGCTTTGCAGGCAGGTGTCTTAGCTGCTGAGCCATCACTCGAGTCCTGAGAAAGAGCTTTTACCAAATGGTTTTCTCCTTCCTCGAGGAGACAGGGACTTATCTTGGAGTCAGAGTTGGGAGGAAACTTGTCTGAGGGATCCAGGGGAAAGGGTTTTGGTCACTGCATTTGTTCTCTCCACACAGAGAGAAGGGCTTCAAGATCCAGTGGGTGGATGACACTCATGCCATCGGCGTTTTTCCCTGCCAGGCCTCAGGTAAGATAGCTTCCTGGCAGGCGCTGCCTTCTGTCTGGCCACTGTTGAGAGCAGAGGCACGGGAGGTCCCTGGGTGAAGGGCCATCTGTGTCCAGATGTGAGCCATCTTCCTGGCCAAGCCTGAGCCGCGCTCTGGGACACAGGGTCTCCAGCCTCTTCCCGCTGGTGCCTTCAGTGCAGAGGGTTTTAGGTTTAGTGATAACTCACTGAGCACGTGCCATGGGCCCAACCATAGTTCTTTCCACAAAGCGGTAAACACATTGGAAGTGCTGTTTCTTTGGCTCAGAAGCATCCAGCACAGGCGGCTTCATAGCGTCAAACAGACACGTTCTCATTTGTGGCTTGGGGTTCACCCGTCTCACAGGCAGGAGGCCTAGGTGCCTGGAACCCCTTATCTGTGCCAGGTTACAGGTCCTCTCACTGTGGAAGCTCAGAGGGTCTGCAGCCTCCTGACCATGACTCCAGGGCTCCTTGTCCCCCTCAGCCATTGTCCCTTGCTGTCCCTGCACCCCATTGCCCACACTGCTCTCTTGTCCTAAACCCTCTGAGCATCAGAGTTGAGAGCATCCTTCATGACTTTGGCCTCTTCCTTGGCAGCCTCAGGTTGATGGGGGAGGGGGAAGGGCATGAGGGGAGCTGTGAAACCCTAGGGAGGGAGTCCCTGGAATAGAAGCAGGACGCAAAGACCATGGAAGAATGAGCTCTGGCCAGGGCGGCCTTGGCTAGCTCCTAGGCTCTGCCATAAGTAGCGTAGCAAGAGCAGCTCATGCCTTGGCCTCAGAACAGCAGTTTGCTCTGCACACTGAGGAACCCAGGTGCATCCTGGTCCAGTGTGAGGGGCACAGATGCTCCCAGGGATCTTGGGTGGTGGAAGGAGGGTCTGGTTTAAGCTCTGGATTTCACCCTCCTGTGAGAATGGAAGTGTGCTGCAGCTTTGCGTGCTGGGCTCGGGTGGCTCCTGTGCAGGTCTGCGGGGCTCTGCAAGCAGAGGCCACTGCTTCGCTCAACCAGAGTGGAGGCAGAGCAACCCTCCCCAGCTGAGACCAAGTGCATGCACTGGTTGTCACTGGTTGTGGTGGTTTGGGTGGTGCCTGTGACTCCAGGTAGCAGGAGAGGATTGTTCCAGATCTGCTTCCTTTCCTCAGCTGCTGAGGCGCTGACCAAGGAGTTCTCTGTGCTCAAGATCCGACCACTCACACAGGGAAGCAAGCAGTCCAAACTCAAAGCCTTGCAGAGACCAAGTAAGGTGTCCATTGTCTGTCTGCTGAGGCTGTTGTGTGGAGGGGGGTTCCTTTGTTCCCCTTCAGTTTTTGGCTCATTAGGAGCCCTGGGCTAGAGCAGTCTGTGGGGAAGTGTTTCCTGGTCCCAAAAGGCCTGGAGCACAGGGTCACCTGGTCTTTGCTGTGACCTCTGGCTCATAAAAAGACCATCAGTACTGCTGTGGATAGTGACTTGGCCTTTGTCCCATATTTCTCAGGAACAATAAATGTCTCATCTCTATCTAAGAGCCTTAGACTAATGGGTCCCACAGAGCAAGGAGGGCAGGTTTACATCAGAGGCCCACAGGAAGGTGGGACACAGGCCTGTTACCTCTTGGGCCCCTATCACAAGTACCTGGCTGCTGTGGCCACAGCTGGCCCCCCACCCCCACCCCATGACATTAGACATGGACTTCCCAGGAGGCGAGGCAGCCTTGAATCCGAGTCCTACCCTGGGGCCTTCTTTTCAGAGCTCCTGCGGCTGGTGAAGGAGAGGCCACAGACAGATTCGGCAGTGGCCCGCAGGCTGGTAGCCCGGGCTCTGGGACTCCAACACAACAGAAAGAAAGAGGTGCCTACGCCCCGAGGCTCCTGCCACCTTGAGGCTCCAGACCCAACTGGCTAGGCTGAGTCCCCAGCAGAGTCCCAGCCCCACAGGCCTTTCCAGACACCAGGGCGGCTCTCACCTCTGCTGGAGCTACACCGTGGGGCACGGCAGGCTCTAGTGGATCTAGTCCCAAAAATTGAGAAGAAAATAAAAATTCTAAGTTGTTCTAATGATTGTTTCCAAGTGTGGTCTGGAGGGACACTAGAGGGTGCTGTTCCCATCTCCATGGTGGGGGGGGGGGTGGTCGCTGCAGCTGCTGAAGACCAGATCATCTGGCCTGAGGGATCCTATCTGAATCTCGGGGGCATGTTTTGGGAGTGGGGGTAGGCTGCACCTGTCTTGCCATCTTCCCAGGCTCCTGTACTTCTGGATCTGCTGTCCTGTGCCATGGAGCATTCCGGGTAATGACAGTGCTGAGAGCTGGGCAGCGTCTGTGGGTGTGGCTTACTAAAGGAGTCCTTGCAGAAATAAGCATGAACAAAAGCCAAGAGGTGCAGTCTGTGTACCTGAGTGAAGAGTCGGAGGCATGGCGGCCCTCCCTAGAGCTGTGGGGTCATTGTGGACCTGACATGCTGGGCCCTAGCACACAGGAGTTCCGGAGTCTGTGCCCACAGCAGGGCTGGAGGCTCTGTTGATACACACATACCCCTCTCTGTGGGAAGCTGCCTTGCCCCTCGTCTGGTCCTGACACTGTGTTCTGCCAAGTTTCCCTGAAGAACGGCAGAGCTCTGTGGATGGCTGGTCTTCAGGCTGCTTCAGCTGTGGGCCCAGAGGTAGTGGTTCAGGTGAAAGCTAAGTGCTTTCATGAACCTTGCGTCCCATATTTTTACGCAGGCATGAGCGTGTGGGTGCAATGGGTTTGATGAGTGTACTTGTCACCAAGATCCGGGTGGTAGCATTGCTGCCTCCATGGCCTGTGATGGCTAATGTCTGTTCTGTCCTGTAACACGGACCTTCTGAAACCATAAGCCCAAATAAGAATTTCCTCCTTGAACTGTTTCTATAAGGTATTTGTCACAGCAACAAAGCACTAACGTAATAGTTGCATATGTATAGGAAAATGGAATGCATAGAGTTGTGTGATGGCCTTTGAAGTCCTGTAGAGGACACACTTCTGGGCATGGCTCTGAGGCATTTCTAAAGAGGACTAACTGAATGTGGGTGGCACCATCCTCTGAGCTGGGGTCACAGACATGAAAAAGGAGAAAGCCACACAAATGTCAGCATTCTCCCTGCCATGCTTTCTGTTGAGATGTCAACAGGCCACCTCAAGCTCCTGTTGTCACAGCCATTCCTGCACGCAAGCCAGGAGCCAGAAGAAATCCTCTCCTGAGTTGTTCCTGTTGGATATTTGTCACAGTAACCAGTGATAAGGACAGGTTTGTATTGTCTCCCAGTGCTGCAGCGGGCAGCCTGAGGGCGTCCCTTCCCTCTTGTAACCTCCGCTCAGGATAGCTGGATCCTCGACTTTGTTGCAGAAAAGAATTTCAGAGTGAACCAGTAAGAAAGTTGGAGTTCATTATAAAGAAGTTTTTAATATAAATTTAAGTTACAGGGGCTGAGAGAAAGGCGCTCAGGAAGGGTAAGGCACAGTGTGGGTGTGAGCTTCTCCAAGGAGAGCTCTTACATCTTACTAACTACAGGATTTGGAGAGCTCTTGGAATTCTACCGCTTGATGGGTTTCTAAGGGACCCACCATCTGTTCTTTTTGAAGGTAAGGTGATAAGGCTTAGGGCAGCCTTGGAGAGGATTATAATCTGATAAGAGAAGGGTAGCATGGGATTTAGTGCCTTTTACTATGGGGTTTCTGTTGAAAATACTAGTAAATTCCAGGTTTACAGCTGGGAGGGGAGAAAGGCCATTTCTACTTGGGCCTCAAGAATGATTCATTGTTATTTTAGCCCTTTATTTGTGATAACTCTGTAGAAAAGAAATGCTGTCTCTCTGTTGGCACCCTTTGCAGCCAATATGTTGGCATTTTTTTCTTTTTTTGAGGTAGGGTCTCACTCTAGCTCAGGCTAACCTGGATCTCACTGTAGTCCCAGGCTGGTCTTGAACTCACAGCACTCCTCCTACCTCTGCTTCCTGCGTGCCTGGGAATAAAGATGTGCACATGTTGGAATTTTAGAATCAGCTAGTGAGAAACTTCAACTAGACTCTGTGGTTGACGAGGGCATCTCTTCATGTCCCCATAAATTTCAGTGTCCCCATCTTGTCTCAGTACTGTACAAATCTTCAGGCATCCCTTTGGAATCCTGGAACTTATCTTGACTACTTAAAAATGTGACTATAATTTAGAATACAGAAGTTGGTTTAATTGGAATAGATGTGATAATTAATCTTGATTGTCAAGAGTTAAAATTACCATGGAAACACACCTCCCTGGGTGATTACAGAAAAGTTTAGATGAAGAAGGAAGGCAGCCTAAGTGTGGGCAGCGCCATTGCAGGTGCCGGGGATCCAGACCGAATGACAAGGAGAAAGCAAGTGGGCACCCTTGTTCTTCTTGCTATGCTTCCTGACTGGACTCAGTGTGACCAGCTCTCTTGTGTTCCTGCTGCCACGGCTTTCCCACTATCCAGGACTGTACCATGAGCTGTTCCTTGATGCTTTTGTTCGGAATTTTGTCACAGCAATGAGAAAAGTGACCAATATAGAAGGTATTGAGAACGGGATCACTGATGTGATAAACACAACCACGTACATGGTTCTTGGGCCTCTGGAACTGGTTTGTTTGAGGAATGTGGAAAGGCTGGGAACTTTGGGCTCAAAAAGTCCTAAATTGCTGATAGAGCTTAATGAGCTGTTCTGGTGGGTGCTTGAGAGACCAGAATACCTAGGGGAAAAAAATGAACAATGGAGGCCTGGCTCCTGAGGTTTCAGAAGAGAAAAAGAATTCTCTTGGGAACTGGGCCACTATTTTACTTTGGCAAAGAATCTAGCTTCATTCTGCCTGTGTCCTGAGAGTTTGAGTGGGGCCAAATTCAAAAGTAATGGACTGGGCTGGAGAGATGGCTCAATGGTCAAAGATGCTTGCTTGCAAAGCCTGATGGCCTGGGGTTTGATTCCCCATTATCCATATAGAGCCAGGTACACTTGGCACATGTGTCTGGAGTTTGCAGTGGCAGGAGGCCCTGACATCCCTTATTATTTACTTCTCTCTCTTCCAAATAAATAGATGAAAATATTTTTAAAAAGTAATGTACTAATTTGTTGGTGAAGGAAATTTAAGATGGGATAGAATCCAGGCTGTGGCATGGCTACTGCTCACCACTCATATCCAGGTTTACAGTGAAAAAGAGTGGGTTGAATCGATGCCCCCATAAACTCATGTGTTCTGAATGTTTGGTCCCCAGCTGGTGGCAGTTTTTGAGGTGGAGCCTTGCTGCAGGAGGTGTGCTTCTGGGGTTGGGCTTAGGGGTTTTATAGTCTGCTCACCTTTGCTGGAGTTCAGCTTATATTCTTGCTGGTTTCTACCTGCTGTGGTAGAGGTGAGGTCCAGCCTCTGCTCATGCCATGTTTTTTCCTGCTATCATGAAGCTTCTCCTGAGACTCTAAGCCAAAATAAAAACCTTCCTCTCATCAGCTGCTTTTGATTGGGTGCTTTGTCCCAACAATGAGAAGGTAACTATGACAACGAGGAGTGGAGGAGATACTAAATAATGTGCAGTTTGGCAATGAAATGGCATGAGCAAGTTTGAAGTTGCAGGTAAAGCACACAAAGCCCTGGGTTCAGTCCCAGCTTATATCAAACTGGGCATGGTGGCTCATGCCTCTGGAGGTGCAGGCAGGAGGATCAGAAATTTAAGGTCATCCTCAGCTATGTAGCAAGCTTGCAGCCATCCTGGAACACACGAGACACTGAAAAATCAAAACCAAAGTCCCATCCTACCCATCAGAGACTCCATCTTGAGAAAATGCTAATTCACTTGAAAGGAGAGATCCTGAACTGGAATACTGCAGGAGGGGTTCCCTGCGCTAAACATCTGCCCAGGAAAGTGTTCTCAGGTCACAACTAAGGCATCGAGAGCCCACTGTAGCTTCGGTCCAAGGAGCCAGGTTACATCTTGAGTTGGAAGCAGAACTTGGCAATGCCACCCACATGGTACCGGTTTTGCAAGTATGAAATATACAGGACTATGGGGGTCGTGGAGGTTCGCACTGAGGTTCCAGAGAGCTGCTGAGGTCAGGCAGTGTGTGACAGGGTGAGAGTTCCTGCAGAGAAGCCCCGAGAGGCCATTGCTTGAAACTGAGCATGAAGCCCAAGTTGCCATGTAGATCTCAGAACCAGCAGGCCCAGAACAGTGAGACAGGTGATGTGTACTACATGTGGCAGAGCCTGGGGCAGGGGTGGGGACAGGTGTACTCAAGCCCTTTGGAGCTTGGATGATTCCATCATGAGCTTCGGATGCTGGACACGGAGCTCCAAGATTTGGCATTGGCCCTTGCTGGGTTTGTTTTGGTCCAGTCTTCCTTTGCTATCCCATTCCTTGCCTTTGGAATGGGAATGCTTATTCTCTGCCATTGCATGTTGGAATTTTGTGACTTGTTTTCAGTTTCGCAGAGGCTCATGGTCTAGAGATTGCCTTGTCTCAGAAGAGACTTAGACTTTGGACTTTTATTTTTATTATTTTTAGTTTTGGGGGGGGCTCAAGGTAGGTTCTCACTCTAGCCCAGGCTGACCTGGAATTTATTATGTAGTCTCAGGCTGGCCTCAAACTCATGGCGATCCTCCTACCTCTGCCTCCCCAGTGCAGGGATTAAAGCCGTGCGCCACCACGCCTGGCGACTTTGGACTTTTAAATAGTGTTGGTACTGTTAAAGACTGCGGGACTTTTTGATGTTGGAATGAAAGCATTTTACCTTAAGAGATGGCCATGAGCAGCATGGAGTGGGAGGGGAGCCATGGGTGGAATTTTATGATTTAAAGTGATGTGTTAGATTTGAGATAATCTTCATTATTAACTTGGTATGATTTAGACTCACCAAGGAAATATACCTCTGGGTGTGTCTGCGAGGGTGTTTCCAGAAAGGTTTGACTAAAGAGGGAAGACCCACCTGAACATGGGCAGCACCATTCGGGCTGGGGTCCCGGACTGAATAAAACAGGGAAGCAAGGTGGGTCACCAGTGTTCACCTGGCTGTGCTTCCTGGCTGTGGACACCAGCTGCCTCATATCCCACCACCATGCCTTCCCTGCCGGGAGGGACTCTACCCTTGAGCCGTGAGCTAAAATGAACCCTTTCCTCCTTAAGCTGATTTTTGTCAGGTGTTTTGTTACAGCAATGAGAAAAGTAACTGATCCAGAGGTCTAGGTATTCAAGTTTTCCAGATATGACCGAAGAGGAAGAGAAGTGGGAATCAGCCCGACTGCCTCTGAGTTGACAAATTTACATCTGTCACAATTTCAGAGGCAAATGGCCTGTCTGTGCAGAGCCTCGTGAGGTCACGCTCAGGAGATGCAGAAGCTTAGAAGGATCAAACTGATGACAGCTGGTCACCCAGATCCCACAGCCATGTGGCAAAGCCTGGGCCCGAGGCCTTTCCAGGTCCAAGGTCAGGCAGCAGCACCTGTTGAATGATGAAGCACCTTTCCTCTCAGCCGGGTTTGGCAGGCAGGGATGCAGGGATCAGTTATGTCTCTGGGGGAGATGTCACCTGAAGTCAGGATGCAACCATGAACTGTCTTTTTTTTTGAGATGGGGTCTCTCTCTCTCTCTCTCTCTCTCTCTCTCTCTCTCTCTCTCTCTCTCTCTCGCTCTCTCTCTCTCTTTCTCTCTCTCTCTCTCTCTGCAGCACAGGCTGGCCTTGAACTCATGTCAATCTTCCTGCCTCAGCCTCCCCAGTGCTGAGATTCCAGACATGAGCCACCACACCTGGCTTCAAGTCTTCCTTATTTCGTGGAGAGCTGGTTAGTTAGCAGTCCACTGAACTGTTCAAATTTTTGCTCCGTCTCCTCACTGAAGGATCCACCTGAGGAATGAGAGTGAAGGAGAGAGTTGGGCACACCAGATGCTCAGCCCCTGCCCATCTGAGCATGCCCAGGTCAGTACTGGTCCCACACCAGAATAGGTCAGCTGTGGGTCAGGGACTCAACGGGTGCCCTGTCAAACTCAACAGAATGTATGAACAATGCATCTTTCATTTTCATTGTCACCATGAGTGAGACCTGCCCCTTTCCTGAACTTGGTCCCCAAAGGAAAAGCCTCTTTAGTGGAAGCAAGGTGTAACTTGCTTCTCGTCCTTCATTAGCAGAATGATACAAGGAGTCCACAGCCTGCTGATGCCCAGGTTTGTGGTCACATGCACAGAGTTGGTGGCTTCAGCTCCAGGCCTCAAATGGCTCTGGGGTCTGCTCTTGCTGGACTCCCCACTTCTGTATGGCCCAGGCCACAGTGGGCTGGGAAAACCCCATATCCACCCAGGCTTTCTGCGCCCATGATTTCTTCCTGAGCCAGAATGCGATGCTGCTGGCTGTCCTCCCAGCTTTCCCAAAATCAGAGAAATTAGGACAGCTCTGGCCTGGGTCTTAGCACGTGGGCCAAGAGCTTAAGGAGAGGCGACAGCTGAGGACACCTACCTACGTGACAGTTATACATCCAGATGCGGTAGCCATCGTAACGAGTCCTGCACTTCATGATGTTATTGGAGAAATCAGATTCTGGCACCTCATAGTTGGGGTTGATGACGACCTGGGAGGAACCAGGAAAAGAAGCTGAAATTCCCCTTCTTAGGCACCCCAGGCTGGGGCTCTTCCAGAGCTGGGTGCCCCAGGCAAGGTGAGCAGAACAGGTGTGAGGAGCACCCTCAGGTTGGACTGGCAAGTGGGTGTGGGGGAAGGGTCCTGATGATACTCTCTTGGCAGGACAGAGCTAAGCTCTGGGTGGCAGAGATACAGTGTGGAGGAGTAAGACTTGATGTGCCTCGGTCTCAGTGTAATACGCAATACACTCCTACCAAAGGCAGGCCTTCTTCAGGGTTCCCCTTTCCTGGGGCACCCCAGAATGAACTGCTGGGGAAGCAGGTTGCTCAGACAGGGTGAGGAGAAGGAAGGTTGGTGAGTGTGGGAGAGTCACTAGAGACTGGTCCTAGCCATGTGACTCTGGACACACTTGTGGGGGGGGGGTTCTGGCTGTCCTGAAGTCCCTTTCTACCTTGCTGCTGGTGGAGACTGCACCCCACTTTTTCCTCTCACCCACCTGGTTCCTTTCTCCAAGCTCCTCCATCTGAGTGGACAGAGCTCAAGGCAGCA
The DNA here is from genome assembly GCA_004024765.1 of Zapus hudsonius. NCBI lineage: Eukaryota > Metazoa > Chordata > Mammalia > Rodentia > Dipodidae > Zapus > Zapus hudsonius. The sequence continues at coordinate 7,159 of PVHP010013932.1, read as the reverse complement.
GCCAATGGAAGGACTGCCATTCTGAGAGGACAGCGAAGGGCCGAGCAGGGGAGATTTCCCATGAAGAGCGCAGGAGACAGGGAAATGGACAGAAGGGGAAAAGTGAGGCCATAGATCTGTCCCTGTCGTGGGGGTAAAGGAAGGTGAGGGACACAGGTGGAGGGCTGTGACTCACTAGGGAGCATTCCAGGGGTGAGGTCTTCCCTAAGAGATGTTCTGGGAAACTGAGGCCAGCCTACTCTAGAGCTGTTCTGGCCCAATGACCAGAGCTTACCCAGGTCATGCCCCACGTGGTAAATCTCCCTCCCCTGGGTGGCCTGAGTTTTCTTTGATCTCTCTTCTACTCAACAATCTAGCTGTCCCCTCAACCCCCACCCACTCAATGCAGGGTGGATAATGCCCACCCAGGCATCCTTGAAATGCAGCCAAGACATAGTGGGGCATAACCAGGGCTTGTTTCAGGTACTGAGGGCAGCTGTGACCCATGTACGTAGGGCGGGTCTTCATATTCCCATGTTATTCATATCCAAGGTCCATGAGCATGTGAAGGGACGTGCCATTCCCCAAATGTCTGTGAATCTAGGAACGGGAAAGAAAGGGACAAAGCAAAGGCCACCAGGAACCCATCTGTCATCCAGCTCTGCTCCTGAGTCTTTGTGCAGAGATGGCTTCCTCCCCAATGCGCCCACTTCAGGTCCTGAGAGTCTGCCACAGAGGCCAGCTCGTGGGTCCCGTGGACTCACAGATTAGGGCTTAGAGATGTCCAAGGCTCTGTGTCTAGACAAAGGGGATTTTAAAGTTCACTAGAAGCACTGAGCCATCCCCTAGTCTGACTGTAAAGTTTAGGGTTCAGGAACACAGCATAGAGACTTGGGAGGTGAGGACACTAGCAATGTTCCTTCACTAGGCAATTCAACGGGACATGCATTGCCCAGGCGAAAACCAAGCCTGGCCCATCAGAGATTTTCAGGAGACACGGTTGCACACAGCCCTGCAGAGTGAGAGCAAACTGCCAATTTAAGCCACCTGGCACCATATATGTGTGTTAGCCACGGAAGTCCAAGTTTAAATAAAGCGCTGTGCTCCCAGGCTGGACCTCCCAAGGCTGCGGTTCTGGGCTTGGCTCATGGCTGGGAAGTGCTTGGCTGTCTGGTTCCTAATGCTGATGATGTCAGGGGACTCTCTCAAAGCACCCTGTGGTCACTTCTCTGCAGGTGTTGGCTCTTTGGGGGAGTGTCTGTTGGTGAGGACTGTGGGCTAGACCTTGGGCTGGCCAAATGCCTCCTTGGGAAAGCTTTCAAGGGAGAATTACCCATTTCTGGTTGCCCACTTTGCCACCCAGCAGGGCAAGCTGGAAAAGACGATGGGTGGGGATGGTGGGAAGGAAGCCTCTGCAGGCAGGAATGCAGCCACAAGGGTTCTATAGATATAGAGCCCCTTGTCTCCTCTGCGCCATAGGCCCTGGAAGGAAGGCTCACTGGCTCCTCTTTAGGACCACTCATATCTCCAAGGTAGGTTTATGGAAGCTCTCACAACACAGCCTCCCAGCCAGGCCGTCCCTAGCTGGACTTCTAATATTATAGATTTTTTTTGGGGGGGGGGCATGGAGAATGGATCCTCTACAGATTCTTTCTAAGGGAGGAAGACTGTACACACTCGTCCATGTGTAAGGGTGAAGGAGGAAACCAGGGAGGTGGGTGCAGGAGGCAGACGCTCAAAAAGAGGTCGAAGGTGTGAGTTGCTTGACCCAAAGTGTGTCTCCACCAGCCCACAGGTGTGCGGACTCACGGGTACCAAGATTAACTGAATCGCACCTGAATGTCTCCAGCATGCTGGGGTTCCTTCCTCGGGCCCATGAACCCCACTTCCTTGAGTTGCAGCCTGCCTGGCCTTCAAACCTGAGTCTATTTCTGGGCACCCATGGGAGGGAGGATATGCTCAGGAGGCTTCTTCCTCTCCTTCCTATAGCAGGGGCCCACCTCACCTGAAACAGGTAGTCTCCAGGGGGCACGTCGGTGATGTCGATCCACTGACAGTCGATGTCATGACGGTACATGTCCCAGCAGCCCATGGTGATACCTTGCTCGCCAAAGTTGGCGCACTCGTAACTCTTCTGGATGTCTACAGGCGGGGGGAGGGGGTGTCACCACACACCTGTCGCCCCACCCCCACCTTGCTTCTTCTTGTCTGCAAACCTCCCACCCATTTCATCCCATCCTCACCATTGTAGGTTTCAGAGTGCTTTCATGTTTGCGGAACCCTTCAGTAAATCCCTTCCCCACATCCCCTCCCTCCCTGCAGGCCTAGCTCAGGGTGCCTTCCTCCATGGAATCCTCCCTTACAAGTCTGGCCCACTCTGGCCTTGCAACCTGCAACCTTGCAGCCTGACAACGAATGGTGTGTTCATCTGTGACAACTCTAGCTGTTATCATCTTGTCTGTCTTTTCCTTCTTGACTATCAGAGCTGGACAATGGTCTCGTGTCTGGTCTATCTCTTGGGCCCTCCACACAGTAGGAGCTCAAAGCCTTGTTGCTAAGTGATTTTAAGATGGCATGTCAGGAATGGGAGGCATTGTGTCTGGCACCTCATGTGGGCAGTGGATAGAGTGAGAATAGATGTGTCTCCGTGAAGGGCCCCGGTGTGGCAGGGTGGTGGGTGTTCACAGTGCACGGGGATGGGTGTGTGGAGAAGCTGGGAACTCCACAGGGATCTCGTGAACTTGTACTTCACAGTCTGGTGGGGGGAAGGAAATGGGCACTGGGACACCCAGGTAGAAAGGTCTGTGGCAAGATGAGAGGGAGGGACTCAAGGGACCAGACTTTACTTTAGAAGCTAAGCGTGCCAGTCAGCACACCTGGGGAACAGGTGTCTTTAGAGTCACCTCTCTTCACCCCAGTCTATAGCCATGGAAGGGCCAAGGAGTTGGCAGACAAAGGCCCAGCATGAAGCAAGGCCAGAGCAGCATAGAGTGAGTGTCAAGCCTGGCCAGCCAGGCACAGCAGTGGGAGTTTGCAAAGCCCCCCCATTCTCAAAGATCCCGATCTCCCCTCCCCCCACATACCTCCTTCACACTCGGTGTCCTCCAAGCAAAAGCTGGCCTTGTGGCCTTCAGCCACTTTGGTACCATTGAGGCTTAGCAGGTCATAGTAGGTGAACACTTCCATGCTGTGGTAGTGCCTAGAAGCCAGAGACAGGGCCCAAGGTCAATGTCTGGAGTCACAGTTGTCTGCTTCCTAGCCGGCAAAGGGAAAACCACAGCAAGCCAGTAACCATGGAGCCTCTGGATTGTGGCATGGGACAATCATTTACTGGCCATGGCTTGGTCTTCTCGTTAGCTATGAGAAAATAATCATGTGGAAAACGCATGGAGAGTTACGGGTATCAGCAAGGTCAGCCAATACACGGACAATCAAAAGAACTATTCTCTTTTATAAGTAGGGATGCTCCAGAGTGCCCCACTGGCTCTCCCGGCCCACTCCGATGAGGTACTGCCGTGCTCCAGACATGCTCTGAGTTGGGTTGGGGGTTCAGCAAACGTCTGTGCACTAAGGGCTTCTCTCCCAGAGGGCACTGTTCTGAGTCAACAGGTTCTTGGGTGTGGGGCCTATGGGAGGTACTTAGATCACTGAAGTGTAGCCTTGGAAGGGATTGTGGGACCCTGATCCTTCCTTTCTCTCTGCTTCCTGGCTTGAGATGTGCTCACGGCTAGACATGTTCCCACCATGATGCTCTGCCATACGCTTCCCTCACCAGAACTTAACCAACACAGGCACCAGGACTTTGAACCTTCAAAACTGAGCTAAATAAACTTTTATTATTTCTAAGTTAGTTGACTTAGGTTTTCTGCACCAGTGTTAAACTAATATGACAGGTGAATAAAAAAATCATGGGCAAGAGAGATGGCTTAGCAGTTAAAGGCCCATGCTTGCAAAGCCTGGTTCACTTCCCCAGTACCCACCTAAAGCCAGGTGCATAAAGTGGCACGTATGTCTAGAGTTCCTTTGCAGTGGCAAGAGACCCTGGCACACTCATGCACCCTCTCCACTTGCAAATTAATAAATAAAAATATCAAAAATACATAAAAAGCAAAAGGAACCAATGATATAGTTTAGTGGATAGGGTGCTTGCCTAGCATGCACAGAGCCTTGGAGTTTCTTTGTGGTACTAGTAGGCCCTGGTGTGTCCATACTCACACACTCTCTCTCTCAAGAAAGAATAAAAACAATATCACGTCTTGTCTTTTGAGAGTGGGAATATATTCCAGAGCTGGGGAGATTGCTCAGTGGTTAAGGCACTTGCTTTTAAAATGGGGATATAGAAGGGAGGAAAAGAGAAAGAGCAAGGGAAGGAATAGAGACTCCGTAGGAATGAAGGGTCATTAACAAATGGAGCGTGTGTCCACGCTAGGACATATGTGTGCCCTGGTGATGTGCGTGAGCAGGGGGAAGAGGCCTCAGTGTGCAGAGCACCCTGGGAGGGAGCAGCAGCAGCTTCGAAGTCCTTGCATCGTATAAGCCAAGGAGGCGAGGAGGGAGGAGTGGGGGGCACACCTCTGCGCTGCAGAAGGGAGCAGGTGCAGGGAGGGGCACAGTGCCCTTGACCGTGACAGTCCACGTCCTCACGTGGAGGGGGGAACTGAGAACAGATGTGGCCCCAGAGAGTGATGCATTTGGGTTGGAATTGCTGAGGGGAGCTGTGGAGTTTGCAGGACCACCTAACTGTCCAGACGCAGGACTGAAGACACCCTGTCCCCGCCTGCCATATGTGTATCACAAATCTGCAGATATTTTTCTTAATATTTAGTTATTTATTTATTAGAGAGAGAGGCAGACACAGAGAGAGAACGGACAAGCCAGGGCCTCCAGTCACTGCAAATGAACTCCAGATGCATGTGCCACCTTGGGCATCTGGCTTTACGTGGGCACTGGGAATCAAACTCAGGTCCTTATGCCTTGCAGGCAAATGCCTTAACTGCTAAGCCATCTCTCCAGCCCCTGCAGATATTTTGACACACTCGTCTTCACCATTACGAGGTCATATAGAAAATAAGGACCCCAATTACCAAGGAGGGGAGAAGCACTTCATGTCCAGCCAATCATATTACTGAGAATGATAGGACCAAATGAGACAATTGACATCCAGAAAGCTCTCAGTAGCCAGCAACTGCCACACACAACTGCCATTCACAGTCTTTAATATTCTCTGCGGTTGTGTCCCTCCCAGGGCAACTGTGTCCCTAACCTGATGGTGAGGATCCCCTCCAATATATGTGTTTTGAGGGAAAAGGAAGGTCATAGAAAGAATGGGTTTCCAGAACAGGTATCAGAGGCTCTTTTCCCTCCTGCTGTGTTTGCTCATACTATATAAATAACGTCATCCGTTGCTAAGTCGGGCTTCCCCAGGTCACCCATGTTTCTGGAGAAAGCTGTGCTAGGCAAGGAGCCCACAGACAGCCGTCACAAGGAACGTTTTGTAGCAGACGAAGTGATGACTTTGAGGGGAGGCTATTTTGGCTCCCTGCAGGGGCCGGATGAGACATGAGGTCTGACTCATGGCCTAAAATATGTCTGCTTCTTCAGAGAGGGGCTTCTGTGACTGGGCCGGCTGGAAAGATGGCAGAGAGGGGGAGGTTTATGTTCCGTCCTCGAAACAGAATTCAGACAGAGGCCACAGAAGGGCGGTTGTGAGGTGGCTTCCTGCAGCCCTGCTTTCAGGCTTTGCTGCATTAGTTTTTTTTCTCCCTGCAAATCAATGCAGGGAGGAAGCTGAGGTGTCCTGGAGTGTGTCTGCTGTACTCTTGGACATATATGGGCATTCCCTCTACCTCTGGGGGTGCACGTCGCTTCCAGCTGACCTGAGGTAAGCTGGGAGCCTTCCACCCATTCCCCAGACTCCTCAGGAAATACTAATGGTCACAGGAAGGCAAGAGGATGAGTCCCAGGCAGCAAGGTAGACCTCCTCTTACAAGATGGGAGTCTAGGAGAGGGCCTGCACCCCAGGCTGGGGCTAGGGAGCTGGGAAGACATTCCCAAGTACTAAGAAGAGAGGGTAGCCTCATGCGTGATGAAACTCTTGCCTTGTCTATTTTTCCCTGTGGTGCTGGGGACACTGGGTACGTGCTCTACTACTGGAACTCAATATGTAGTCTAGCCTGGCCTTGAACCCATGGTTCTTCTGCCTCCTCCTGCCTCTGCCTCCTGAGTGCTGGGATTACAGGCATGGGTCACACACCCAGCTTTTGAAGTCTCTGTAAGCTGGGCACAAGGAAAGTTGGTCATGACTGCTCTACTGTAGACTGTGTCCCGAGAGTTGGCACTCCTTGAGGGAAGTGCTGTGTTGGGTGGAAACATGGAGGGCTGGTAAAGAAGCCGGATTCAAGAAAGCTGCTCTGCGCTTTACTATTCCAGGTCACTGAAAGTTAGGATGGGGCTCTTGACCTCAAGTCAGAGACCCTGGGGGTGGCTCTGATCTCACGGAGAATGTCACAAAGGCAGGGCTCCTTGGGAGGGCTCTACCCTGCTGTCCTTGTGTGTCAGGCAGCCCCCTGCCAGGAACAAAATCTCTCAGATGGGACAAGGGCCCTCCAGGGCGCTGCTGTGCACATGGGGGAGGCAGGTGGTCTGGATGGACACACCCATTCTGCAGCTGTGCTGTCCCTAACTCAGGGGGGTCTGTTGCCTGTGCTGGGGACCACTCCCCAGCTTCCCCAGCTTCTAGCTCCTTTCTGGATTCCCCAACGAGAAGGGCTGAGTCCCTGGCATGCATCAGGGCAGCTGCTCTGGGACCTGCTGGGCACCTGCACGCATCTCTTCTGGCTCCTGTCAAAGACACTACACGATGTGTCAGTTGAGCAAGGCACCCTCCTCAAGGCACAAGGTCAACCCAAGGGCACACAGAATGCATCTGAGAAGACAACACTGAGGACATTTTCTTCTGCTTTTGGTGAAAAACTTTTAAGGGTGCCATTTTTTAAAAAATTATTTTAGCTTAGCGCTTTCAAAGAACATAGCTCTGTTCCTCATTGTAACATCAATTAATTTGGGAATGCCATTTCCCCCTTCACATTAATTTGAACCAGAGCTCTCCCACTTGGCTCCAAAGATGGGTCCCAGAGTATCTGTAAACGTGCTGAGATGTGGTGGTAACTTTTCTAGAAAC
>PVHP010013931.1:0-40100 GCA_004024765.1 Zapus hudsonius | reverse complement strand
ACAGAGCTTTTACTATTTAGTTAGATAAGCAGCCCAAGAAAAGATAACAGAAAAGCTCCCTTTGTGAAAAAGAGAGGTTCGTGAGAGAAAGGTCTGGAGCCTGCCCCCTACCCCAGCGGGGTAGGGGGTACAGGCCTTACCTCACTGAGGCCTGGGTCAGCAGTCCTTCTACTCCATTGCCATGTGGGAAAAGAGGGCCTACTTCCTCTAGGGAAGCTAGTTTTAAGTCCTCCCCAGGTGAGTCAGAGGGACAGCTGATTGGTTCATATCTGACCAATCAGTTTTGGCACCTAGGTTGTAGCTCTAACTAGACACCTCCCATTCAAAGGGAGGGGCTGGAAGGGGAGGAGCGGTCTCTATACACACCTGACTGTCACAATATTTTCATTTTTTATTGGTTATTAATAATGTGCCTAATCCAGGTCTTCAGTACATACTAGGTGAGTGAATGGTCAGCACTGTACGCCATCACAGGTGCTCAGTACACACTAGGTGAGTGGGTAGGTTTAGCTCTGCAAGAATAATGCAGCAGGATTCAGTGTAGGAGGAACCCTTATGTCAAGTGGTTTTGAAGTGAGACACTTTGATTTCTGTCTGTGGCACTGATGGACAGAGTGGGCCTGCAGGTGTTGAATAGGAATATTGAAGTGAGTTCTGATGGTCTCCCTTAGGTTACAGCACCCTTACAATTCTGCCCTCCCTTTTAGAGAGTGCTAATTCTTTTATTCTTGTCTCTTCTTTTTTAGGACCTCTCTAACAATCGTCTAACAGCCATTCCTGCTAGCTTTTCTTCTCTATCCAGTCTCGTGCGACTCAATCTTTCCAGTAACCAACTAAAGAGTTTGCCAGCAGAAATAAGTAGAATGAAAAGTAAGTCTTCATATTTAAAAAAATGTTTTTTTTAATCTGTTTGAATTCAATGCAACTGGGTTTTAGAAAAATGATTGTTAAGCCAGGCATGGTGTCTCACACCTTTAATGCCAGCATTCAAACTGCTGAGATAGGAGGATTGCTGGAAGTTTTGGGCTACCCGGGGCTAGAATTAGACCCTGCCTCAAAAAAAGAAAAGGAAAGAAAAATGTTAGAACAGCCTCAAGGAAAAAGAGGAATAGGTTTTTACAGTGGTAAATGCAAATAAGCAGCAAGATTTTCTCCAGACTATTGTGGTCTTAGGTCTGCTTACAGAATTCCTACCACAGGATAGCTAAACATGTAAACGGTAAGGTCACTGGGAATTATGCTTCAAGAGTCTCTCCCCTCTCAGCAAATCCACCCAAGATAGATGGCCTCCCTGATCCAGTACTTGTAATGTCAGGTGCCTTAGGGCCTACTTGGTTAATTCTGTTTTCTCTTTTCAAAAATCCTTCTTTAAAAATAAAGGAAAATCCTGGGGCTGGAGAGATGGCTTAGTGGTTAAGGTGTTTGCCTACAAAGCAGAAGGATCTATGTTCAACTCCCTAGTACCCATGTAAAGCCAGATGCACAAGGTGACACATGCATCTGGAGTTCGTTTGCAGTGGCTAGAAGCCCTGGCATGCCCATTCTCTGTTTCTGTCTGCCCCCCCCTCGCCATGTGCGCACTCTCAAATAAAAAAAAATTTTTTAAATAAAATATCCTGTTTTCTTAAAAATAGTAAATAAAAGTGAGGATTTTTGGTCAAAAAATAACATTGCTGCATCACTTAAGACTGGAGGACTAATATTTAAAGGTCCAGCCCTGCCTCTGTTAGGTAGGAGCCTTCATTGAATCAGGACAATACTGATAATACTGATAACAATACTGATAACAGCTTTCTTAATGGCTTGTTATTGATTATGCATACTTCTAGTTCTATCTCAGTTTTTCTGTTTTACCCTTAGGAATGATAGAACCAAGTTGTTGTTCATGGCTTAGTTGGGGAGTTGCAGCATACATCAACTCCCTGTTTGTCCACGGAGCTGGGTGAACAGAGTCTTGAAATAGTGGTGAGCCGATGAGAGAAAGAACTCTCCAGAGGACAGATCTTTTTTGTATGCAGAAAGGTCATTTATATAGAGGAGAAGTGTTGTAGTCAGCCACACGCCGCTGGGATGAATCTCCAAACCACGCATGTTTTGGGGAGGAAAATTTTTTTAAATTTATTTTCCATAATGAGTTACATTGTTTAGTGGGTCAACAATGAGTTGTTATCCCCAATTACTCATTGCCCCCCTTCTCCATCCCCAGTAAGCTGGATATTGGGGAGGAAAATATTTATTGAAGGAACAGACCCAGGGGAAGTTAAGGAAAGGCTGGTCCCCTTTCACAGATCCAAGCAGAGAGAGAGAGAGACAGAAGCCCACCACCAGCACCTCAAGCAAGCACACTCCAAACTAACAAAAGGAACTCCAGGCTTGAGCTCAGACTGCTTTTTGCACATGTAAAGCTAGAATTCCAGACCCACCCCAGAAATACCTTAGGGATGAACCCTAGGATCTGGCCAAGGTGACACACTTCCTCTAGCCAGAACTGGCTGGAGACAATTTACAATTTTAATAAACCTTTAATTCTTTTGAGGGACATCTATTCAAAACTACCACAAGAAGCCAGAGGAAAAATCAGAGCAGGGCAACAGTAAGGGGATTGGTAGGGGCAGGGTAGTCTGGTCATCTCATGAATGGATTGGCAGGGGCCAGTAACCTGTGGATGCCTAGTTTATCATAGATAAGTTGGGGGGGGTCTTTCTACTTGACTAGACATGTATAGGATGGTGATGGCTGCAGAGGAACTGTAACCTTTAGACTTTTATTGTCCAGGTTTGTTATTACAGCTGGAATGAGTTTAGGCCTTGAGTTGTCTGCTTTTCTCAGGGCTCGCTGTGTCCTGCCTGGAGGGTTGGAGGGTTGAGGATATGCTTGAGATTATCAGGGTCCCAGGCCTGCCTTGACTTCCTTTAAAAGAAGGAGACAGTGGGACACCTTCTGGGCTCAGCAAATAATCCTATATCCTCTGTGCCTCTTAGCAGGCTCCCACACCAAGTCAGATATGGGCACTCTTTTAATTCCAAAATTTGTGAGTTTCAGGCAAGAGGTTTAGGAGTCTTATATGTTAGGGTAACCTGGGCTACCTGTAAAGTCTGAGGTCAGCCTGGGCTACATAAGGAGATGCTGTCTCTTTAAATAAACAATGAAAGAGGAATGGTCCAGGAGGTAAGGTTCCTGCAGGCAATGACATTTTTGAGATACATGTATATTCTTATCAGGAATATTAGCTTAGGTGTTAGGATACCTGTAATTAAGAAAAGAAAATCAAAAGCAGGGAGACAGGGAGGGTGATATGATGGGTGGGCGGAAGAATAGGGAGGAATAAATGGAAATCCAAGACTATAGGCAAATAGCTTCCATGAAAGTAGATCCTTTGAAGCCACTACTCACTGTAATTCCACAATATCCATTCATTCAAAAAATACCTGTATACTTGCCGTAATTCCACAGTGTCCATTCATTCACAAATATACTTGTGCAGTCGTCACAGTTCCACAATGTCCATTCATTCATAAATACACTTGTGCACTCATGTCTTTAGTTAGGCATCTTTTTAAAGAGGAATAGTATTTGAGGAGCACAGCTAGATACTTCAGCAGAGAACTACAGGCCTGTTTTTGACTGTTACAAGCGTTTCTGATTGGCTCCAACTGTGCAGGATTAAAGCATCTGGATTGTAATTCAAATCTCTTGGAAACTGTCCCCCCTGAGCTGGCCAGCATGGAATCCCTGGAGCTGCTGTATTTGCGGAGGAATAAATTGCGTTTTCTACCAGAATTTCCTTCATGTAGACTATTGAAGGTATGGTTTAGTTATTTATAAAAATTAGATTTAAAAAAATTGGTAATACTGTTTTTTGTTAGGTATAGATATTAGTTCTGAGTACATGCTTCTCCAGTGTTAATATTTTTAAAAAGAATATATTTATTTGAGAGAAAGAGAGACAGTATGCACATGCCAGGGCCTGTTGCCATTGCAAAAGAACTCCAGATGCATCCGCCATGTTGTGTGTCTGGCTTTACATGGCTACTGGGGAATTGAACCCTGGGCTGGAAGGCTTTGCAAGCAAGCACCTTTAATTGCTGTGTCATCTCCCCAGCCCAATATTTTCAAAATTTCAATATGAATGCTGAATACTGATATTTTGCTAATAGTGGTGTTTTTTTAGTAACAAGTAGTTAAAATTGGGGATTTATCTACTTCCTCTGTGAATAGTTTGTACCTGGAGATGTGCTTGGCAGTGAGGCACAAGGTAGGCTGAGGCTGGACTGTGGAGAGCCTGAGGGCCAGTGAGACTGTGTGCCTCACTCGAAGTGGCCACCCCTCACATTTGCCTAATCATAGTCAGATCTCCAAAGTTAATCACTGTCTTTCAGCCTCTGTGAGACATTCTGTGCTGTTCTTTCTCGCTTCACGTGGCCTCTTAAAGCAGAGTGACGGTGACTTTTCAGCAGCACCTAGGGCAGCGCTTCATTTGATAGCATGTCCAGGGAGTCAGTGAACGGGAGGCTCACTGCAGGCAGAGCTGTGTAACAAACTGACCATAGGATAAATAATCTGAACCGTTTTGAGACTAATTTTTATCAGTGTGGTTTTTATCATTTCTGTAGGTATCATTTTCTCAGCTTTAGTTTTGTAATTGATCTTACCACATCCATCCTTAATTATTTTTAAATTGTCAGAAAAAATTTTTAAATATTTCTTTTTGCCATTTTTAGCTTTAAAATAGTTTCAATGAAATTGAAAACATAAGCACTCATAATATTGAAAGGTTGCATTTTTCTAATGTTTGTTTCATTGATATATGGGTACTCACACTTTGGTTTTTCTTCCTAGTATGAAGTTGAGTAAAAGCTCACACAAGTGATGTTTGTTCTTTAGGAATTGCATGTGGGTGAGAACCAGATTGAAATGTTAGGGCCCGAGCATCTGCAGCATCTGGATTCCCTCCTGCTGCTGGACCTGCGGGACAACAAGCTGAAGTCTGTTCCTGATGAGATTGCACTCCTGCGGTCTTTGGAAAGGCTCGACCTGAGCAACAATGATATCAGCAGGTGAGCGAGTGCAAAGATCAAGTGAAGAGAGACAATGTTGTGCCTATGTATCATAATGTATTGTTACCATCTGTAATACAACAGTCTTTCAAACATGTTAAATTAACTATTTTTTAACTTTTAATTTTTTATTGATAGCTTCCTTAAGTATAGACATTAAACCCCCCTCCTCCATATTTCTTCCCCCGCTCAATTAGTCTCTGTTTTGTTTCAGTGTCATCTTTTCCTGCCATTATGTGTAGGCATTATCAGACCCTGAAAAATCATGAATATCAAGGCCATTTTGTGTCTGGAAGTTTGCGTTGTAAGCAGTCCTGCCCTTCCTTTGGCTCTTATGATCTTTCCACCACCTCTTCCACAATAGACCATGAGCCTCGGGAAGTGTGATAGAGATGTCCCAGTGCTGAATACTCCACTGTCATTTCTTCTCAGCACTATGGCGTCTTGAGTTTTCCCAGTGGTCACCACCATCTGAAAAAGAGAAGCTCTCTAGACAAGAGTGAGAGTAGCATTATTATTTGGGTATGCTTATTTGAGAAAAATGCTTGTAAGGCAATTTGGTTGGCATAATATATGCATTTAGCCAGACAACTTCAGTTGTCACTCCCCTAGGGCTTATGACCTCCCCAGTTACAGGGTTTTTACTAGGTCTTCAGTACATGCTTTCCCTCCTGTGGAGTGGGCTTGCAGTCCAATTAGAGAGCAGTTGGTTTCCCCCACAATAGATGTGCGACTATTAACCCAGTTGACACGTTTGGCCTGGCTGGCCCATCTTAAGGCTTCCAAGGTCCACTGCTATTCGCCACTGTTGATGGCTTCTCTCTCCCATAGGGCTGCAGGCAGCCATAGCTTTTACCAGCCTTCTATCAGCTTGTTAACAGGGAGGAGGCTTCCCGCTCAGCTCCGCTTGATTTCTCAGTGAACTGCGGCCCAAGCATATGTGGTCTTCAGCAATAGGGTCTTACCATCTCATTCTAGTGAGCAACCAAGAGCTTTGGCAATTGCTTCTAATATTTTGGGGGCCTCAGGAACCTCCCTGGCCAACAGCTTACTGGAAGGTATCCCATTCCTGGCAGTGAAGTTTTTTCTAGTATCAATCTCTGCTTACTGGCTGTGCCATTATATGAGGAAGACGATGTGGCGTTTGGCTTTCTGAGCCTTAGTTACCTCAGTTAGTATGATCCTTTCCAGATCCATCCATTTCCCTGCAAACTTCATAATTTCATTTTTCTTTACAGCTGAATAGTATTCCATTGTATAAATGAACCCATCTTCATTATCCATTCATCTTTGAGGGACATAGGTTGGTTCCATTTCCTAGCTCTTGTGAATAGAGCCCCAATAAACAGGATGAACAAGCATCTCTAGGGTAGTGACTAGATTCGTTAGGATATATGCCAAGGAGTGGTATACCTGGATCATATGGTAAATCTATTTTCAGCTGTCTCAGGAACCACCACACTGCTTTCCACAATGACTGTACCAGTTTACATTTCCACCAGCAGTTTAGGAGGATTCCTGTTTTTCCACATCATTGCCAGCATTTATTGATTTATTGTTGTTATGGTTTGATCCATGTGTCCCCCACAAACAAATGAATGTATCCTGATAGATTGATCCTCAGCTGACGGCAGTTTGGATTTTACAACTTCACTAGAGCTGTGTTGTTGGGGGCGGGCTTATGGGGTTCTAAGCCAGCCTCCCCTTGCCAGAGTTTGGCACACCTTCCTGCCGCTGTTTGCAGTGCTGTGGCAGAGGTGATGTCCACCCCTCTGCTCATGCCATCATTTTCCCTGCCAGGATGGAGTCTCCCCTTGGGTCCGTAAGCCAAATAAACCCTTTCCTCCACAGCTGCTTTTGCTTGGGTTTTTCTGCGCAGCAACTAGAAAGCTAACTCCAACAGTTTTGGTACTAGAATGTGGGGTCATCTGTTGCTGCTAGAACCCTGATCTTGTGGCTTTGGTCTTTTGGAAGTGATCTGTGGAAGGATTTAAATTCTTGACCTAAGAGATGCCTCACAGTGCTGTGAATACAGCTTGATGGACCATTCTGGTCAGAGTTAAAAGACCTGAACTGAATGCAGTAAGAACTGTGGACTGTGAGGTTTGGCTTATGAGGGTGAGAAAGAACTTTGTCAGGACTGTGCCAGAAGCAGTTTGTATGAGAGGCTTGCTGTGTTCTATCCGCCTGTGTCCTGGGAACTGTGCAGGTTTTTTTTAACGTAAAGATGGACTAGTATGAGCAGATGGAGATGGCAGAGAAAGAAAGATCTTTGGGTCAAAACTGCTGCCCATTCACTGCAATTGTTTGAGAGATGAAAACCATTGAGATTGGGCAGGTGGTCTGCATTGGAACAACAGGAAGAATGCAGACTCTTTGAAGTAAGGGGCCTGAATGCTCTATTCCCCCCTGGATTAACAAGGTGGTAGCCCACCTGGTTCTATGGAGTATAACAAATGTAGGAAGAGAGGGTTATTGGATTTGTACCACAGTTTTGTTTTTGAAAAATGGCCATCAGCAATGTGAGGCAGATGTTCTAGATTGCCTGCATGGAAGCCCATGGAGCCATGAGGATGAACTGTGGGTTGCAATGGAGACCCAATGAATTCCAGGACCATGGATGGCTGCCAAAGTGAGCTGCCAGCACCAGATGAAGTTTTCCTAGACTATGAGTAGCTAAGCTGGAGGGGTGGAGTTGAATGTCCAAGAGACTTGTTCAAATGCAGGATCATTGAACTTGGAGTTAGAGATTGAGGTTTCCCTGCTTGTCTTAAATCTTGTATTGGTTCAATCTGTTTTTGCTGTGCCTCATGTTTTTCAGTGTGAATGTTCTGTGCCATTTTTGGTATTATGGCTCAGTTGAAAGCTGTGGGGACTTAAGAGTTGAGCTGAACACATTGTATTTACATTATGTATGATTGTTAGTTTGTGGGGGCCAGGGGCGGACTGTTATGGTTTGATCCAGGTGTCCCCCACAAATAAATGAATGTGTTCTGATAGATTGATCCTCAGCTGATGGCAGTTTGGATTTTACAACCTCACTAGAGCTGTGTCATTGGAGCGGGCTTATGGGGTTATAAGCCAGTTTCCCCTTGCCAGTATTCCTTCCTGCCACTGTTTGCAGTGCTGTGGCAGAGGTGATGTCCACCCCTCTGCTCATGCCATAATTTTCCCTGCCAGGATGGAGTCTCCCCTGGAGTCCATAAGCCAAATAAACCCTTTCCTCCACAAGCTGCTTTTGCTTGGGTTCTTTCTGCGCAGCCACAGAGAAAGTTGACTACAATTGTCATCTGTTTTCTTGATGGTAGCCATTCTGACAGGAGTAAGATGGAATCTCAGATTAGTTTTAATTTGCATTTCCCTGATTGCTAAGGAGGTAGAACATGTTTTTAGATGTTTATAGCCCATTTATATTTCTTCTTTGGGAACTCTATTCAGTTCTATAGCCCATTTTTGGATTGGGTTGTTTGACTTCTTATTATTTATTAACTAAGTATTTATTGAGCTAATATTACAAAGAAAGGCTGATTTTTGTCCTTGGCAGCCAGTATAATATGCTGACAGGAGCAGACACATGCCTGGTTACCAGGAATAAATTCTAAGGGGCTCTGTTAGCCCCTGGATCTGTTTCCGTCACTGAGAAGGTGCTGGATAAGCATTTGGTGGGTGTGCAAAATGAATATAAAGTCCTTAGCAAAATACAAGTGTTGGGATGCCTAAAGGGTTTGTCATTTGCTCAGAAGAACGGGGCTGGGAGCAGGTGAGGTAAGGCGATTCCTAGTGCATATGCATTTGAGAACCCCATCAAGGCCCAATGTGTGGCCCTTAGGGAGTGACTAGGAATTTTAGGTTTAGGGTGGTGATCTACAAGGCAGGAGCAAACAGCACTAACATAGCTCTGATAATTTTAGATGGATGAGTGGGGAAGCTAGGAGAATGCAGGCCTTGTTTGTATAGTATGCTTGAGTTTCCATTGGATAAGAGCCACTGGAAGACCATGGCAGGACTACCCTGAGTAGAGGCCTGAGTACAGAGACAGTCAGTGGGTGGAAGTGGGTTGGGTGTGAGCTTGGAAGTCAATAGAGGTCCCTTAGTGTAACATAGCATTTATCCCCAAGGGACACTTGATGTGCCTGATTGCAGTATGTGGACAGTTATGTGAATTTTCTCTGGGATGAGGCCCTTTGGTGCAGCAGTGGGAAGGGAGAAGGAACGAAGTGCCAGTTAGGATCTCTTCAGTGGCTCTAGAGTTTTAGTTTTTATTTTATTTTATCATATCTCTTTATCTTGTTTTTTTTTTTTAAAGTCTGATTAGCAATCTGGCTCTCAGTTTTCAACACTTACCTCAAAGATCACCAGTTGATAAATGACTTTATTTCTAGACTTTAGCATTTTAGTCATGTGATGCTAGGATTGAGTTTGTTTTGTTTGTTTTGCTTGAGACAGGGTCTCATGTAGCCCAGGATGGCTTCAAATTTGCTATACCCAAGTACGACTTTGAACTTCTGACCCTCCTGCCTCTACCACCTGAGTTCTAGAATTAAAGTTTGCCTCACCACACTGGATTTATGCAGTGCTGGGGATGAAACCCAAGACTTCGCTCATGCCAGGCAAACACTCTACCAGCTGAACTACATTCCCTACCCCAGGACTTTTGGATTTTATGATTCCTGGCTGGGCGTGGTGGCATACAATTTTAGTCCCAGCGTTCTGGAGACAGAGGTAGGATCGCTGTGAGTTCAAGGCCAGTCTGAGACTACATCGTGAATTTCAGGTCAACCTGGGCTAGAGTGATACTCTACCTTGAACACTGTACCTCCCCAAACAAACAAACAAACAAACAAACAAAAACGATTCCTGAAAAATTTTGGTTTTCCACCTGGCGACTGGATCTTCAAGTCTGGATGTTGCATGTGGTTCCTCACCTTCACTCACCCTCTTCTGTGGCCACCCCTGCAGCTCCCCCTTGTTCCTGTGCATTCTCTATGAGTACTCCACCTTCCTTTGGTTTCTTTCCCTGGGTTCATCCCTTCCCTACCTGTTGCTGGTAAAAAGAACCCGACCAAAAGCTTTATGGAAAGAAAGGGTTGATTTTTGGCTAACAGACTTGAGAGGAAGCCCAGTGATGGCAGAGAAAACTTTTGATGGCATGAGCAGAGGGTGGACATCACGTTCTGGCCAACATCAGGTGGACAACAGCAGCAGGCAAGTGTGCCAAACACTGGCCAGGGGAAGCTGGCTAGGACACCCATGAACCTGCCCCCAACACACCTCCAACAGGGTTCTAATTTCCAGATTGCCATCAGCGGGGGGCTAAGCATTCAGAACACATGGATTTATGGGGGACACCTGGGTCAGGCTACCACACACCTCACAGCCCAAGAGAATTCTATTCCCTGTATGTCCCCTCTCGCCTGCTAGCTTGTCTCTAGCCTTTTTCCCATTATGTATGTTTTTGTCATACTCATTTTTCACATGTAGCTTCCAAGTGATAAAGTTCACAGTTCATTTACAAAGATGAATGACTCAGCAGCTGTGTTTCTTTCTCTTTTCTTTTTTCTTTTCCCCTCCCCTCTCCTTTCTCTCTTAACCTAGAAAGACCCTTAGACGTAGAGAGGAAAAGAGTAGAAAAGTACAGAGAGCTCCTGCCATGTGGAAGGCAGGAGGGGTAGGGCTTACCAGAGCAGAGCAGGGACCTGGAAGTTCCAGAAAGGCGGAAAACCCAAAGAGCCGCGTGACTTTGTCACAGTCATGTAGAGAATGTCTGACCCTCTCAAAGCCCCATGTTCCCCTGTAGTCAACTCCCCTTTCCTGGCGTGCTCCACACTGCGGTTTCACCATCTTGAGACTGTCGTCACTTAAATGACATCAGATGCTGTGGCTTTTGTCAGTGGCATCATTCATGAGCTTTTGTCTCCAGGAGCTCATTTATTTTTATTGCTGAATATAATTCTATCATATAGATACAGGACACATTTCTTGCCTAGTTAGTTGGTGAACATTGAGTTGTTTTCAGTGGTTTAGCTATCATGAGAATTCATGTGTTAATCTCCGTTGACATTACTTTTTGGTATTTTGAGGCGGACATTTTACATTACATCCTGGATATTGCTTGAGATGGTCACATGACATGTTAGTCCCCATTTGTTATACATAGTTAACTATTTGCTTGGTCAGACTACATTTAATCTTTACCCTGAATCACCTTGCTCTTTTATAGTCTGCCCTATTCATTGGGAAGCCTTCCTTTGAAATTCCTAGCACTAGAAGGAAACCCTTTAAGAACTATTCGAAGAGAAATTATAACTGTAAGTATATTTACAATTCAACCCCTTATTTTTAAGACAGTTATACAAGTTGATATGTAAGACTGCCAAGTAGATCTTGTTAAATGTCTTTGTCTCCATTCTTTCAGAAGGGAACTCAAGAAGTCCTAAAATACCTGAGAAGCAAGATCAAAGGTACCTGTCTATTTCTGCTATAGTTGGAAGAACTATACAAGAGTAGTGGTGAAGTGTTTATAGGACATGAATTCCGTTGCCCTTTGGATATGAGGAGAAAAAGAGAGCGTATTGTGCCTCTCATTCTGTGTGCATAGAGGCCTCTACCATGCTGATGTCGTGAAACGTGCTCAGCTTCTGGTAGTGGTCTTCAATGTGTGCCAGTTATAGAATGTCACAACAGAAGTTCAGTACATACTAAGCATTCTTTCTTAACTTTACAAGCTTGGCTTTTAACATATTGAGCATCTCACAGAAGTTCTGACTTGTGAGTAATTGATAAGTGTTCAAGTATCTCCTGTCCGCTCATAGCTTGCTAAATTGTGGCAAAATTGAAGGAAAGCAGAGGGTACTTTGGGATATACTAATTAGCATGAGCATATGCTGAAAGTGAATACTATAATTTTATTTGTAGTGGTTTATTATGTTTGTGTGTGCCTGGGTACACATGTGAGCAGGTGCATGTACACATGGGTGTGCAGGTGTGGGTACATGTGGAGGACAGGGGACAACCTCCATTGTCATCCTCAGGAATACCATCTACCATTTCACACAGGTTCTCTCTTTGGTGTGGAGCTTGCAAAGTAAGCTAGACTCTGGCCAGCAAGCCCCAGGCATCCTTCCATCTTTGCCTTCCCCTCACTGGGAATCCAGGTTGTGCTACTGTACCCAGGTTTCTTTCTTTCTTTCTTGTTTTTTTAAGGAATGTTGCTTGTATTT
Organism: Zapus hudsonius; assembly: GCA_004024765.1. NCBI lineage: Eukaryota > Metazoa > Chordata > Mammalia > Rodentia > Dipodidae > Zapus > Zapus hudsonius. The sequence continues at coordinate 27,823 of PVHP010013931.1, read as the reverse complement.
TATTTTTTTTAGCATGAATGAACAAAGGTTGTGTGATTCAGCAGGCAGGTGACCTACCTTCCACTTAGCTGTGTTCGGTTTTAGAGGGATCTGGGAGGTAAATTGTCACCACTGGGCCACATGCCCCAGGAGCTGTCGAGCGGTGCCTCTGCATCCTTGGTTTATTCTGCTTCCTCACTTATCAAAGGTTTATTGTCAACAACGGGCAGTTCTGTTTGCACACAGCGTGATGGGTTACTGCTGGGGAGTGCGATGACATGAATAATTTCCTCTCCTTATAAATGGGAATTTAATTATTGATGCCTTGTTTAGGCAGTGACAATGGTGTTATCAACCAACATTGCAGGCAGAGACCTTGGGAGACAAGAAACTGCCAGGTTGCAGTCTAGTGTCCATAAGGATCATGAAATAAACTTGCTCAGTTGCTGAGAAGAGAGAACAAGTGTCTTTATCATACCGAAATATCTATTTGTCATTTACCTATTATACCCAGGTGTCTTTGTGGGAATTTTGGGGATTGAATTCAAGTCCTCATGCTTACTTGGCAAGCACTTCACCTGCCAATCTAGATCTCTCCAGCCCTACGATAGGAATTTTTAAAACAGGATTTTGAAGCTGTATTATAGAAATTCGTGTCTTTTTATAGTAATAAAATATATTCTTGGAGATCTGAGTTAAAATATATGACTAAAGGGATTATCACTAGAAAGAAACACCTAGAAATCACATATCCTCTTTTTTTTTTTCCTTCCAGGTAGGGTCTCACTCTAGCCCAGGCTGACCTGGAATTCACTATGTAGACTCAGGCCTCGAACTCACAGCAATCCTCCTACTCTGGCCTCCTGAGTACTGGGATTAAAGGTGTGTGCCACCATGCCTGGCAAAATAAAAAAAAATGTATATATATATATATATATATATATATATATATTTGCAAGCAGAAAGAATAGAAAAGAGACAGAGAGAATGGGCACAGCAAGGCCTCCAGACACTACAAATAGACTCCAGATGCATGTGCCACTTTGTGCATCTGGCCTTAAGTGGGTTCTGGGGAATTGAACTCAGGTTGTTAGGCTTTGCAGGCAAGCAGCTTAACTGCTGAGCCATCTCTCCAGCCCCATATATCCTCTTCTCATCAATCAGTAACAACTTCAGAATAGCTTTATAGTGTGAATGTCCCTTTAATACCTTGTCTTTTGCCAGATGACACACCTAGCCAGAGTGACTGTGTTCCTGATACTGCCTTGACACTGCCGAGCGAGTCCAGAGTCAACGTACAGGCCATGGTCACACTGAAGCTGTTGGACCATAGGTAAGCCATTCATTTGCAACTTGGCAAAATACATGATAATCTTAAGAACTATGACAACTGGTGAGGAAAAACTTAACTGGAGTGTCACTGGGGCATAGTGTCCTAGATAAAAGTATTTAGAGGTGATTCACCAGGGAACTCAAGTCAGAGAGAGGGCAAGTGTCCTGAGTGGCGGTGGAGGGAGGTGCGTTACACCAGTGATTAGTACAGGCACGTGCTGAAAGAAAGTGGTGCACTGGAAGAGAGGGCGGCTTGCAGGGTAGGACCCAGAAATACCCTCCTTCACTATGGTGTGGACTTTGGGTGTGAAAAGGCTTCCCACCCTTTCTGGCCAATTCAGGAAGATACTGAACCTTGTATTCCGCTAGGAGTTGCTCTGTGAAGCCTTGAATGAGTCATGGAAGACTGTCATCAGTTTTCCTTTTAGCTTTGTTGGCTTCTGGCTGGAAAGTGTGAACTGATAGTCTGTGCTGTAACTTTGCTGCAGGGTTTTAATGCCCACTGTTGGGTACTGGCAACCTCTGGGTCACCTGCTACAAGGCTAGAGTTGCTTCTCTGTCCCCTTTCTTCCTTCAACATTTTGTGGGTTGTCACCTTTGGGGGAGTCTTCACAGAACTTCATCAGCTACTTGGAAAACTTGGATGAAATTTTAAAGACATTAGAAACTCTGGGCTAATAACAACTGCATCTTTTCATTGTTTAACCCTAGTGACAAACAAGCTGCTTTGATTCCCGATGACGTGTTTGATGCAGCAAAGAGCAACATCATTGCTTCTGTTAATTTCAGTAAGAACCTTCTGTGTGAGGTTCCCAAGAGGTGAGAGCTCCTCCCTGCACAGCATCCTCATTGTCCTCACATCTTAGTGTGAGAAAGATTCTTTGCATGAATTTGAAGCCTGTTTGAAGTGCCCAGCTTGCTCAGTAGAGTATGAGACTTATCACATATACTATATATACTGCATTTCCTGCAGTGCTCTGAGAGGTACCCAGGGCTTTAAATATTGTTTCTCTTTCACATTGGAATCTTGGAAAATATCATAATCTAAAATTTAAAGTTTTTAAAAATTAAAATAGTTGATTCTGCATAATGAAGTAGAGGAAAACAGGTAAGAGGCCACACAGTGCCAGGTCCATGTGGGCTAGGGGACGTTTTCATTTAGGGCCTTATGTGAGTGGATCGCCAGGTAACTAAATTCTCCCACTCACAATAAAAGCAAAACTGACAGAATTATGTTAATATATCTTTCTTCTTCCCAGGTGAAAGACTTCTCCAATCAGTAATCTTTTGTGCCTTTGAGTCCATGCTTGCTGGCATTAATTAGCAGAGTCTTGAGGTTGTGATAGAAAGTTAGTTTAGCATATTGTGGAACTGGTCTCTAGCACATAGCCAAACAAACTGAGCAGCAGCCATCAGTCCACACTGAGGACAGAAGCTAGATCTAGGTCGTAGTATCAGAGTACAGCCCTTCCAATCACATGGTTTATAATATCCAATCTGACATGGTACCTCTGTAAGCAATTAAGTGGTCAAAAGAAAAGGGACAAAACACCCAAAACCAAGTGATGAGGAGAACACTGGTATACCGAGAAAATAAAATGACTTTTCTCTGACCGCCAAAAGGTTTCTTAGATATTTCAAGTCTTCTAAAGTCAGACAGACTATAAAACTATTTCTAGAGCATACTTGGCGGGTGGGGCAGCATGAAACAGTCCACTGTCAGAAGGAACAAGTGCTCTTGTGGTTCCTTAGGTTGAAGGACTGAGCAGAGATTTGCCAGAGAGCTGAACGGTTAGATTGCGCTCACATAGGAAAAGTGTGGTAGGGTGCACCTGGGTCAGACTGATTAATTGGAACTAAAGGTGGAAAGATGGAGAAGTCACTGTTTACTTTCTCATTTTATTTTATCTTTGCTCCTCAGTCTGGTTCTTCGTATGGAAGGCAGTGCTGTGTTCTGTCACTGTGTTGTCTTAGCCAAGAAAGAAGGCTAGCGCAGTTCCTGGCTCCAGTGCTTCCTTCTTTCTCACATCTTCAATTCACGATCCATAGTTTCGCCCTATTTTCTGATATTAAAAATAACATTTGGCTGGGGAGATTGCTCAGTGGTTAAAGGAGCTTGAGTGCAAAGCCTGCCAGCCAGATTCAGTTCCCCAGGACACACCTAAAGCCAGATGCATAAAATGACCCGTATTTGGGGAGTTCATTTGCAGCAGCAAGAGGCCCTGGCACGTCCATTCTTTCTGTATTTCTTTCTCTTCTCCCAAGTAAATAAATACATTAAAAAAGAGACTTAAATAACATCATAAAATGTTGGACAGAATCGAGGGCCTTCAGTTGTAGCCATGTCACTGATAATCTTAGCTTAGAGGTATTTTGGGTGTTTTATTTGCCACAAGTAGTAGCCTGTGTTGTAAGTAATATTTCAAAAATCTAGCCACTTAGAATAGTAAGTAAAACATTGTTTCTTTAGGCCAAATTTCCAAACAAACCACTGTGTCAGGTGCATATGTCCATTAGCTTTCAAAAACAGTTTTGTTAGCTGAGTGTGGTGGCTCACACCTTTAATTCCAGCACTCTGGAGGCAGAGGTAGGAGGATCTGAGACTACTTAGTGAATCCAGGTCAGCCTGGGCTAGAGCAAGACCCTGGGGCCTCAAAAAATAAAAATAAAAAACCCAGTTTTGTTGTTGCACCTTTACTTGCTGCATCGTGATCAGTGTGGCACGTGGCGTACTTTTAGTCCTCTTTCTCTTTGCTGTTGTGGCAGACTAAAAGCGTGTTGCAGTTTTATTTTGTTTCTTGGCGAGTCCTACTAATCACATAATTAACTCAACTAAGGCTCAGCTCACTTGGAAATGTTTAATTCTTCCTTTGCAAGTCTTTAAGCTCCTTGGGGGCGACACTTGGCAAACCTGGAAACTGACTTGTGTCTTCCTGTAGTCGTGATTGGAAGTAACGATGTGGACAACAAGCGCTGTGGAAAAGTGGATGTGTCACATCGTAGTGCCTGCGCAGATAGTGTCTTGTGAAATCTAAAGAGAAAACCAGATTATAGGTCGATATCTAACGGTGTACTTCACAAACTCAAGCCATTAGCAGAATAAAGTATAAGGTTGTGCATGTTTGACTGTTTTTCCTTTTGTGTTTTAGTTAGATTGACTACATGATAAGTAGGTTTTTAAATTAAAGTTCAGCATACACTTAAGGTCAGATAGGAACTCGGACAGATAATAATAGTAAGGATGTCATTAAAATTTTTACTTTCATTAGTCATAAAACCAAAGCATGATTTTTTTTGTGTGTGTGACAAGTTAAAGGACAGGTAATCGGTAGCAGAGATAATACAGAAGTCTTTTCTGTTCCACTGTAGCTTTGTGGTTCCCATGGGGACTGACTGAGGCGCTCACAGCTCAGGTGCTTCTGTTTCAGGATTGTAGAACTGAAGGAGACGATTTCAGAAGTCAACCTCAGTTTTAATAAGCTTTCCTCTGTATCCTTGGAGCTATGTGTGCTTCAGAAATTGACTTTTTTAGATTTAAGGTACGTATCACTGAGGGATGACTTGTCTGAGTTACACTAAATTTCTCTGTCATGTCATTTGCCTGGGAGGGTACAGAAGCTGCCCTTTCAGGAGAAATCTAAACTTAAGTGTTTGGGAAATATTTTACTCAGTCTGTTGTTTATAAGCAGTTTGTAACTTAAATGTTAAGAATTATGTAAAATATTTAAAATATCAGCATGTCCTTTAGATTTCTGTCTAAGTAGAACTCCAGGTGACCCATGGGAGGTGTAGATCTCTGTCTCAGTAGAATTCCAGGTGACCCGTGGGAGGCATTTCCCTCATGGTGTTTCTTCCCTGAAGGTAAATGGCGTCGAGCCTGCCCAGCCCTGGCAGCACTGCCGGGCTCCTGGCTCCTGGGAGGAACCCGCTTCTTTCCAGATAACTCACCACATACACAGGGCAGACGCAAAGCAGAACACTGACAAGAAGAAAACAAGCTGCTCCAGGCTCTGTGTGGTCAAACGTGCAAGCATGTTTGTGTATGGTTGTGGGTGTACATGTATTCACGTGGAGGCCAGAGGTGAAGGTGTCTTCGTTCATCATTTCCCACTTTACCTACTGAGGCAGGGCCTCCCATTTAAACCCAAAGCTCTCACTGATCAGGCTAGCCATCTGGCCCAGTGATCCCCTGTCTCCACCTCCCAAGAGCTATGTGACAGCTGGCAGGGTAATTATAACCTTTGTCTCAGGATCACTTATTTTGGGGGTTTAAACTTTGATTTGTGAATTCTCTTTTGCCTGGGCTTTCTCCCTGCTTTTATATTTACTCGAATGTCTTTAGTAGGGCTGATGGCTGATAGACGGCTAAGGTAAGATCCTTGAGGTTGGGGCCAGCTGGGCTTCTTAGTGAGAATGTCTCAAAAATCAAATGAGTATAGCTCCTCTTACTTTGTTCAAACCATAGCCAATAGAGGACATTTCCTGACCCCCTGACCCCCCCCCCCCTTGTGTGTGTCTTCAGATGAGGTTTATCCTTGAACTAATTAACTAGCTCAGTCTAGCCTGGGACTCTAAGCCTCCTGAGTGGTGGAGTTATAGATGTACGCCACTATTTCCAGTGTTGTATTTCTGATGATACTTATGGGATTAAAGCAGATCTAATAATCTCTTGCTTCTGATAGATGTTGAGCTGCTTCTGGGTGGGGTGGGGCCCAAAATCAGCTGTGGTCTACTCAGTGCAGCTTAATACAGACAGTGGCTGGGCAGAGTGTGGAGAAGGGAAAGGGCCGAGGCTGCACTCCAGGAAGTGGGCCTGATCTGTGAAGCCAGAGGCAGAGCTTAGAGAAAGCTGGCCTGCTTGAATGTGAGGCCAGGTTCAGGGCTGACAAAGTGATGTGTGTATTTTCTCCTGAACTTTTTTTTATTACAACCATACTTGTAGAAACTCAAAGTTTGAAAACCTTCTGTTTTGATTTCCAATTTAGGAACAATTATTTAAGCTCTTTGCCTGAAGAGATGGGATCACTGGCAAGACTGCAAACCATCAATCTTTCCTTCAACAGGTGAGGGGTGTGAGCTGGACAGTGTGTCCATCTTCTCACAATAGAAACAAGTTGGCAGCCAGAGAAAGAAGCCCTTGTCTTCACTCAGCTCAGTGTCTGCTTGTATTTTCATTTAGCTTTACTGTAAAGTGATGCTGCCTGCTGAGAATGCTTATGGTTGATGTTGAACCAATTCTGTGTTCCTTTTGCCAGCATTTTGAGAACCCTAAAGTGTAGCAGCTAAACAGGTGTAAGTAGATCATTGTCGTTGCTGTAGTGGATAAGCAGTCCATCAAAAATGATATCTTCTGAGCTTAGCTGAGGAGAAGGAGCTGGCATTGAACCTGAGGCCCCTTGGAGAGGGTGTAGCAGCTAGAGCAAGTGGCGTGTGCCAAGGTCTTATATAGTGTGAGAAATTAAGTTCATGGACCATGCTCCATGCTAGAGAAGATGGAGTTTATAGTAGTGGTTTCTAGACTTAAAGAGCTTTTGATGCTGAGTGAAACATAAGCTCTTTTGCTTTCTTTTTAAAAAATATATAATTTGAGAGAGAGAGAGAGATGGAGAGAGACAGACAGACAGTGGTCACTCCAGGGGCTCTTGGCACTGCAAACAAACTCCAGATGCATGTGCCACTTTGTGCATCTGACTTTACATGTATGCTGGGGAGGAGCCTGGGTTGTCAGGCACTGTTAACTGCTGAGCCATCTCCCCAGCTCTTAGATTTCTTTTCTGCAAACACTGTTGTGATTCTTTAGACAGCTAAGAACAGCTAGTATGAGCTGATTATCTGTTGGCACTATAGTAAGCACTTCACATGTGTTCCCCTTTACAAAACCTGGGTTTTCCTATATGTGTTTAAAAATTGGCTGTTCAAAGTTAAATATCCTAAAGTGTGCATGGGTGGTTATAGAGCTAGAATTTGAGTCCAGTTGGTTTGGCTTTAGAAATTGGCATTTTAATATTTCAAGTTGAGGGGGCTGGAGAGATGGCTTAGTGGTTACAGTGTTTGCCTGAAAAACAGAAGGACCTAAGTTCAGTTCCCCAGTACCCATGTAAAGCCAGATGCACAAGGTGGTGCAAGTATCTGGAATTCATTTGCAGTGGTTGGAGGCCCTGGAGTGCCCATTCTCTTTCTCTCTGTCTGTCTCATTCTCTCTCAAATAAATAAATTTAAAAAAATTTTTAAAAAATATTGCAAGTTGATTCTACTAGCAGTTTAACCCAGTATTGGTTGCAAGCTTGTGTGTGACGAACCCTGGTCATTCCCAGGGCAGATGGGGACACGCATACGCACTCCTCAGTGCGGTTGAGTTCTGCGCTCCATCTACTTAGGCTCTGCTATCTGCGGGACGCACCTGATTCTGACCTTAAACATTCACATGGTGTGTTTGCGGAGAGGCACAGTGGCCCCGACTTTCGGGTTAGCAGATGAGCTTCATCTCCTGTAGTCAGCCGGAGAGGAAGGAGGCAGCATGGGGAAGTGACTGCAGCCGTGAGCTGCCCCTCTGTCCTAATCCAGGCGGCCACTAAGAAAGTACTGAAATTGAGCCAGCCTCCGCCCTGTCTGGCATCCTCAGGGTGCTTGCACCAGGAAGCAGCATCTCTGTTGCTTTGAAGGAACTCAGAGGGTACCTGCTCCGTAGCCGCAGCCAAAGCAACACAAAAATCTCCCATATGACCTCATGGTGGAAGTGATTCATGGGACAGGAGTAAAAGTAGACGAGAAGACGACTGTCTTCATGAGGACGCCCCATGGAAACTTCAAGGGGTTTCTTCTCCTGAGTGGGGGTGCTGGAAATGGGAGAATTTATTCTGACCTTGTGTAGGATTTTTTCTACAATTAATAGTAACTTATAAGTCTACTTAACATGCATTTCAAAGTTCCTAAAATTGGTTTATTTTCCGGAAATTTTGGGTATGGTACTTAAGCCAAACCTAAAGTACATCAAAGAAAACATGGTCTCCTGATCCAAAGTCAAGTCACACATGTGTAAGGATGCTGTAACTCTGCCCCAGGCAGCATCCTCAGGTGTCCTGCTGCTGTGTTCACAGGTTCAAGGTGCTGCCCGAGGTTCTGTACCGAGTTCCTGCCCTGGAGACAATCCTGATTAGCAACAACCAGGTTGGCTCTGTGGACCCCCAGAAAATGAAGAAGATGGAACGTCTGGCCACCTTGGACCTGCAGAACAATGACCTACTGCACGTCCCCCCGGAGCTTGGGAACTGTGTGAATTTACGGTAACTTCACCTTCTGATGAATTTGGTGCACTTCCTTTGTTGTTTTGTTCCTTGTTGATCTAATTTCACAAGAAATTGAGGTAGCAGGTTTAATACCTGTTTAAAAAAAACAACCAAACTCTCAATTCTGTTTTTAAAATTTTACCAAGTTTTTTTTTAGCTTTGTTAATGTAGCATATAAATATATTTATAAATGTCCTGTTTCTAGTAGTGTTTTTTATCACTGTGTTTACTGCATAGAAGGCAGGAAAACATGAGTGTTCTTAGCTTTGCATATAAGGATATTGGGAATCGATTACAGACTAACCCCCAACTCGGGTGCCCTGCCCTGAGTGGTCTTTGGTCTTCCTCACTGTTTCATTTGCTGTGTGCTCAGCCTGTCCTCTACTCTCCTCAGAATCAAGCCTTGCCATCCCCTTTGAGACCGGCCCTCTTCTCCTGTACCATGAAGTCTTACTCTGATTCCCATCATGCTTGTTTTTGGTACCATGCTTTCGTCCTTTTCTTAACACCAAAGCCTGGAACACAGTAAGCAACTAATGAGTTGCTGCTTAAGTCAATACTAAGGGGGTTTGAGGCGCCAGCAGTCATGCCATAATGGTGAGGAGGACTTTGACTGTTGGAGTCTTTTTGACTTCCCTGGGGAGCATGGCACCTGCTCTGGTACCTCAGAGTTGTGAGTGGTGCTGGACAAGCCCAGGTGACCCTGTGCTTGCTGTAGTTAGGAACAGAGAATACATGCTCAACCATGCTCCTACAGCAGCGAAGGGCTGTGCTCTGCAAGTCTCCTTGCATTTTCATTACCCATCAATATAGTCTGGTTTGTTGGTCTCTGTAGAAGGACACCTCATTTAATCATTACTGAGTCATTAACACTGAAGTCATGGCCGCATGAGACATGGTGTGCAGCTAGAAAAGCTAAACAGCACCTCAGCACCACACTCAGGGGCCATTTTCTTTATTTTTATTCTCCTCTAATATCTTAGTCTAGTTTTTGAAACAGGGTCAGGCTGGCCTGCAGCACTAGACTGTCCTGCCTCAGCCTCCCTTGTGCTAGCCTGCTGGTTATTTGGAGCCATTTTGAGTGGTGAAGTCTTCAACAGAAAGCACAGAGGTGTGGAAAGCGTGGCACTGCATCCATCCACGTTGAGGTGGACACGGGAGGGTAGAGAAGTCCCCATCTGACTTCAGCTGGACTGAGCCCCAGGGACTCCAGGCTTATTGCTCCGAGCCTGTCTGGAAGTGCTGTACATACTGGCTTTGGGGTCACACCCTTGTGAGTGGGCAGATATGTAAATAGAGAACCCACGCATAATAAGATTTCTAGGAGTTAAGAAAATAACTTTTAAGAGCAGTTCCCAAGAAAAAAGGAAAGATTTAGAGATATCAACTATATATTGTGTGAGTCCTTTCATTATTGTTCAAACACTTGAGCTATTGAAAATTAAAAGGGTGGTTTGTTAATTCTATAAAGAAACAAAATCCAACCTTATTTCCAAATATGTCATTGGACTTGTCTCTGTGGGGACGGGGAGGACAGGCTTGCTAATGGGATTTTTCCGGGTGTGTCACGGCTGCGGATCCTGGTCAGTGTGTGTCCGTGAGAAGAGAAGACTGGGAAGAGGCTGGGTTAAACAGTGACTCAGATCACAGTCCCTCCCTCCCCATTCAGTAGCTTTTCGTCCTAGACAAGTCTGTCTACCTCCAGATAGATGTTTTCCTCACCTGTAAAGTGCTACTTACATCATACGATTGTTGAGAGATCAAGTCAGTGAGTAAAATGCCTTAGTGCCTTACCTTTCATGTAATAATGTTGTTTTGGTTATTGTAATTCAGCTGTTTAAATGCTCACATTTGTAAAGATACACATTTTACCTATAAAATTGCAAATAATAGTTTAAGCTCATGAAACAAGAATGTTTAATGGGAATGTCAACTTCTCAATTTCTCTCTTTGGTTAGAACATTGCTGCTGGATGGAAATCCGTTCCGCGTCCCTCGAGCAGCCATACTAATGAAAGGAACAGCGGCCATACTGGAGTATTTGAGAGACCGAATCCCCACTTAAGTTAGAGCTGGGTTTTGACCCTGGCGGTGGTGACTCAAAGGGAGTGAGTGAGCATTCTGTGCTAGTGTCCTGAGCTGACATCACCCGGCCCACACTGGCCCGGCCACAGTGTTGAGGTGGTGTTTACATGTGTAGTGGTCCTAACTCTGTAACTAGTTAGTATTCCTGCCTGTTCTGAGTGTTTTGTTTATGTTACTCTTATTCATTTCCCCATTAAACCTTGAAAGCTTTTACTCAGAAATGCATTTTTATTTAATGTGACTTAATATTTTTATAACCATAAAGCGTTTTTATAGAACGGGGTTCCTTCTCCTGTGTTTTTTGTTGTTGTTTGTTTTATATTCTATATCACGTGACTGATCTGATCCATTTCTACCCTCTGAGTAAAAAACCAGTTTTCTTAAATACTGTTACTTGGCGTTTTAAGGAACAGAAGCCTGTTCATTAGCCATGATGGGACTTTATTCAGTATGTGTCTGTGTCTGGTTCCGGATTGTGAGTGTTTGGGTCCAGTGTGGTACACCCTTGACTGCCAGCACCTCAGTTTGAAAAGATGCTTGAAAGCTGGATAAGGTCTTCTGAACTGAAATAGCATTTGATGGAGGTAAACTTGGCTGAACAAAAACGGGCTGGAAACACTTGTTTACATCAGAGTCATCCAAGTCCATTGATGAGTCACTGTGACTCTCTCCATGATTGTGACAAGTGGCAGTGCCCCATATGCAGATGGTATCAAGTAGAGTGCATGTGGGCATATTTATACTGGGAAAGTTATTGCTAATAAAGATAAAAACTACATGACATTAAAAAGATTGATTATAGTGTTTATTTTTGTTTTTAAGGGACTTGAGCTGGGCCTGGTGGCTCACACCTTTCATCCCAGCACTCAGGAAGCAAAAGTAGGAGGATTGCTATGAGTTTGAGACCAGCCTGGGACCACTGAGTGAGATCCAGGTCAGCTTGGGCTAGAATGAGACCCTACCTCAAAACAAAACAAAAAACCAGAAAGTGCCTTTTCTGTGTCTCATCTGTAGCTAAAAAGACTTCTGTAATAAACCATAAACCAGACACTTTATAATTAGGTGACATTTTATTATTGATACAGTAAGAGACTTTTATATTATTCAAAACACATTTTAAATACTGAAAAAGTTGAGTACACCAAAGCCAGAAAAGTGGCTCTGTCGTACACCGCCCAGCACTCCGTCCCCGAGTCTGTACCTCCGTGAGCTCCACACAGCACAGAGCTGCAGAATACAGCCTGCACTTGCGGTCATTTAAATATAGGCTCCTAGACCCTCTTTGCACATGAAGTGAAGCCGCTTCCAGGGTTGTCATGGTCTCATATGGCAAACCACCAGTAAGTACATTCACAATCTATGTTAATAAAGTAGGTATGTCTTCATCCGGGTTATATACATCAATGTGTAATCATGGTACAGTTGTAACACATACAAAAATGACGGTTTATATATATATATATATATACATATATATAATCTTAAGCTCAAAATCACAATTATCTCAAAATATTAATTACAATACAGCCATTTCAATTAAACATGTTATGATTTGATTTTTTTATAAAATGGTAAAACTTCTTTAATAAAGTAAGCAATTAGTTTTGAGTTGGTTAGAGTGCACTCAAGTAAAAAATCTTCATGTGATGAGGTGTGTCCTGCCCCTTCCACCAGCCACACGCCCAGCGAAGAGGCAGATAGCAAGGCCCCGCTTTATAAAGATTGAGCCTCCTGCTGCACCACTGTAGCTGGTATTCTTCTATAAGAGCTGTGCAGGGGAGCGTCCACACACCGCATGGAATGCACACACTAACATAGTGTGTGGAGCATCCGTGTACCCCACAGACGACGAAGAGGTCGGGAGAAAGGATCGCTTGACCTTCCATTCACACACTGTAAACGAGGACCGAACAGAATGATTGACCTTCGGAATCAGTTCAAGTTTTCCCTCCCACTGAAGGAACTTTGGGTGCTCATCCTGGAAGTGTCTCTGCTGTGTTCACACAGGGTAACGAAGTCCGATGTCACCAAGAATGTTCTGTTCAAGGAGTCACCCAAAGGGTGTGTCACTGCTTACGAGTCCTTAAACTCACAACAGTGTAGTAGTCCGTTGAAGGCATCCCATGACCTTGGGTGGAGAGTTTCAGTGGGTGTGTGTCTGGTGTACAAGTAAGCTAGACCTTCATTGTATGGAATAGTGGAAGGATGGTCCCCTGCAGACGACTGAAGGCCAAAGAAACTGGTAACCAAGTGGTTTAGAAACTAACCTGAAAACCTAGCATGCCGTGTCTTACTAATTCCAATAAGCCCACTGTCCTGTAGACCCCGTGCTCGTTTAGTGTTCTCTGGGAGGAATGAAAGCACAGTTTGTAATATGCCTTACTTGATGGGAGTGGACCGTCGCGGCCATGCTAACGGTAACCTGTGATTAACTTGAAGTCAACACGTCATTTGTGAACAACCTCTGATCTTCCACGTGAAGACAGCAGCACTGTCCTCAGTCCCTTCCTGTCACTCCAGACAAAGAGACACTTCCTTGGCTGTTCAAGTGAAAATTACATGGTTCTATCAGTTGGCTACCTTTCTCTCGCAGACAGGGGTAGGCTTGCACTTGCGAGGTGGAAAGCAGTTGCAGGAAATGCCTAGTTGTCCTAGGGCAGAAGTACGAAACCTTCATTGCATCCCACTGACACTGCGGGTCAGCACAGCTGCCACAAATCCTGAGTAAAACAACAGCTATCTCTGGTTGACCCACATGTCCTTTTCCTCCCTGAAGACCAGCGAGTGACCTCTGAGGGCAAAGGTAAGTATGGAAAGCGAAGTTGACTTCAACAGTTCATTCTGGAAGGAAATTACCATGCTGGCAGATAGGGGAATTGGTTTGTATTCTGCCTGCCTGAGACATTCATCTTGGCTTTTCTAGGGACCCTCCAAGAAAAACCACATAAGATTTCTTGACTAGGTTTTCGGAAGAAACCTGGGGAAGTGTACAAGGCTGGGAAGCTAAGGAGAATGGTTTGTCCACTCGTCAAGTGCTTCGCATGGTCTAGCTACCAGAAATACACCCTGCATACCTGGGCATTATTTCACCTCAGACTTTATCTGTGCAAAATAAATGGAAAAAAAACCTCATATGTATGAGTGTCTATACATGTGTCCTATATGTGTGTCATATGTGTGTGTATATAGACACAAAACCTGAGTCACAATAAAGGTTTTTAATATAAGAAAACTTATTAATGTAGGAAAATAGCCTTTAAAGAGCCAAAAATACCTTTTTACAATATAAGCTCACTTTCCTGTAATGTACTTAAGTATCACATTTCATAAGACTCAGCAAAAAAGGGCTCTTACATTGATGATTTTTAACCAGAGCTGAGATAAGCACATTTTATTTATTAATAATTATTTTTATTCCCCTGAATTCAGTTCATCTTAAGTACCTGTACACATTCAGATAAGTCCTGCTCAAGTTTGGACACAGTCCTGCTTCTGGATGTCAAGGACAGATTTGTGGATGCTAATGTCAGGGTACATTGAGACCCCAGAGTTTAAAACAAGCAAGTTCTTTCTCCATCTGCACCCTCTTAGCTTTCAATAATTTCTTACTTAGGTGCTGGTACTTGAACCCAGGGCCAGGCTGATGCTGTAGCGCTGAGTAATATCCCCAGCCTGTTTACTGAGACCTGGTCTTGCTGTGCAGCCCAGATGGCCTCACACAGGCAGTCCTGCCTCAGCCTCCCCAGTGCATTGCCACCCCTGGGTGCAGTTCTTGCCTTTTCATACTTGAACCCCTCACCAGCCACAGTTGCACACCTCCATCTTTGTTTCTTTTCAGGTGCTCAGGACCATGAACAGTCCTGGCCTCTTCCTGTGTCCTGTCCTCACTAGAAGGAAACCTGCTGGGATGTCCATTGTGGTCACTAGAGTCTGACTTGGGCTCAGGTCAGGTCATGTTCCCTGTACTGCATTTCAGAGGAGACCCGAGAATACTTTTGGTAAGAGGAGAGCAAGCTGCTTTTCCAGGCTGCCCCTGGTGGTTTCTCACTCGGCCTTCCTGCCTGAAGTTACTGACATCTTGGGCAAAAGGAAACTGAATGAGCCCAGGCTGCAGGCTGCGCCTGTGGTTGGTGGGAAGCGCCCTGCCGCCCCCCCTCCCCCCCCCAGGATTCTGGGCAGCTGCCTGTGCTCCCCACCAGTGAGCCTGGCAGGCCGAAGGACGAGGGAATTTTGGCATGCTAGTCTCTTGCCCTTGCCTGGAAGGGTTTTGTATTGTGCAGAAAGCTGAGAGTCAATGCTTTCTCTACTGACAGACTTGTTGCCATGGGAACCATGCAGAAAACCAAATATATGACGTGAGGATTAAATTGGAAAAAATTGATAGGGAGTTGGTTTCTACATTGCAATTTGAGCATTTGGGACTTAAAATGTTCTTTATGCAGCTCGATCATGAAAATGGGCAAAAGGACTTGGCGGCTGCTGGTCCTGGGTGGTAGCTGTGGGGAATTCAGGAGGAAGTAGGATCCTCAGTGTTTGGATCAGCAGTTATTTCCCCATGAGCTTAGCTCTTAAGCCCAAATGCTAAATTAGCCTTACGATCAAGTGTGTCTGTGTCCACACTTAGCTGGGTAAACAGAGGCAGCCTTCTGGCAACAGTTCTGACTCCAAGGCTGGCTCACTGCTTGCTAGAATTATTGTCAGTTATTGCCTGAAGCATCTTTTCAGATACTCAAAAGTCAAAGGGCAGCAAGAAACCCACCACTTGCAGATCCCCAGCTCCCTCCCTACCAGGCAGTGGTGATAAGTAACCGAGGATTAAGTTTCTCCAGGAAGTATTTCTCTTCACTTGGTACCTGTCTGTCCTGTCCGCCCCTTTCTATCCTTCGAGACTTGATCGCAGACTGATCAAGCCAGTCTACAGAAAATCTTGAGTGAGGTCCAGCAGTGTCACCTGGGGGAGACTGACCTGCCTCTCGTGTTCACAAGGCTCCCGGGAACCCCCTGGCTTTTCCTCCAGCTTCCCCTTCACCTTGGCAGTCCCTGAAACAATTGCCCTGAGGAATAAGGAAGGTCCAGCCATAGAAGACTTGATGAAGTCCCGATGACACTCGCGCTTTCACCAGGTGTCTTCTCTCACACACAGAAAGTAATGAACAAAACAAGCCTGGGCAGAGGAAAGGGCAGTGCTGGCAGGCTCTCCCATCTGACAGCAGATGGTCTGTGCAGAAAGCACGGTGGACACAGCAAATCACGTTGCCAAAGACTTCCTTGCTGGAGCCGTTAGCCGCCTCAACCTTGAGCTCTTGGCATGCTAGGCCCACCGCTTCCTCTTTCCCCAGGACTACTTCAGAGGATTCTGGAATCCAGTGAAGCCCAAGTGCAGACACACAAGGCCTGAGCACACAGAGGTCTCCTACAGGTCTGTTTCACGCTCACAGAGTTCTTACATCTAGCGAAGGAGTGGGACATGTCCACGCTTGGCTTTCCAGGGAGGCCTGACCCCGGCCACATGGAGCTCGGCTGTAGGGGCAGACAGGCAGGGCTCCCATCCTTCTCCTTTCGGTGGTCTCTTAAGACCACACAGCTGACTGACTGCTGAGAGTTAAGCAGGAGTGACTTGTCTGATGGCCTGTATCTGACAGGGCACAAACCTGAGCTCCCCTGGGGCCCAGGGCCACCTACTGTAGCTCATAGTTCATGGAGGTTCTAACCAACAGATACCATAAGGCAACGAGAATGCAGTCCTGCCCCTTTGAAGAACGAAACCCTTGCTTGGTTCCCATGGCTTTCCTCCCATCCCAGCACTAAGCAGGCCCAACCCTGGGAGACTGGGCGCCATAGACCCCCTTGGCTTCGCTGTGAGGGTCTCTGCGGTATCACGTACCTCAGGGTCACAGGCAGAACTTGTAGTTTTCTCTGGTTTAGCATGGATCGGTGTACAGTTTAAAACGAGCCAGTCTCCCCAGGAAAAGGTAGTTATTGCTTTCTGTTGCCATGGATACTTGGTATTGTACCGCACAGAGTCAACGGTCTAAAATGGTTGCTTTTCCCCACTGGCCCAGTGGATAATCACAGGGCATTTTTCACTACCTCTCAACCTGGGTCGCTGCACCATGTCAAAGTGTGACGTCAAGGACTCCTTTTGAATGTTTTCCAAGCTGATGCACAAAGACACCGAGTCAGGTGAGTCAGCAGGTGCGCTCCCTCTGAGGAGAACCTCCCGTGTACTTACTTGGGGGAATGGCGCTTCCAGAGTCTGGCAGGGCAGATAAATGGTCACTGTTGGAGTCGCCCCAAAAGAAAGGTCTGTGGGAACAGGCCACATGGTACTTCAGCTGTCTGTCCAAGTGGCACTCATGAGACTTATTTGCGTCTGCCTGGGTCCAGGAATTCGGGTTCTTCTACTTAGAGAAAGTTGCTTAGGCGCTGTTTAGATTGTCTTTCTTACTCTGGCTTGCTCTGTGTCGGCGGGTGTTTGCTGACTCTAGAGCACCATCTTGCCCTCTCCTTACAAGACGGCCAGTGTTTGCAGTCTGCACGCCATCAGATGAATGTATTTTTATTAGGTATCTAAAACACCCAGGATTCTCCGAGGGTTCTATTCTCTCCTTCCTCAGACTGACCCCTTCAGTTGGAGCTGGAGGCCTCTGGCCCAGCCTCGAGGAGGCGAAGCCCGGGTTCCTGCTGGCCCTCAGACGGTGGCCCCTAAGAGCAGTGGCACTGAATGATCCAGTCAAAGTGCAGTTGAAAGCTAGACCCAGATGACCCATTGTGGGGGATACTGTACTATTTACGCTGCCTCTGTCACCCAAGGCTTGTCCTTTCTGAAAAATAACACGAAGGACAGAAGGGTGTTTTTATACCCACATTCTAAGACAATGATGCTGACAGAAGCATTTGCCATTTTGTTAGGGAGGTAATGGCAGGCTGTCTGTTCTCCCAGCAGGCTTTGCACCTCCATGGTGCTCACATCAGACTTCGAACTCCTCTCTGCCTGCTAGACTTTCTCAAGGAGAGGGACTGCCGCTGTCTCCGCTATTCTCCCAAGGGAACTCTGACCACAGTCCCTGCTCACCCACACTTCGTAGGACATTGAAAGGACAGCAAGGAAGAGATGTGGGGTTTGAACCACTCGTATTCTTTTTCTAGAAAGGATAAGCCTGAAGGCCAGGGACAGCTCTGGATGGAGGCAGGCTGACTGTGGAAACCGGTCAGCTTCATGTAGGGCGCCTGCTGCTGAGCAGGGAGGTTCCATCCCCAGCAAAGAGCTCTCTCTGCAACACCCAAGTCACAGGCCTGGATGCAGCCTCAAAGTCTCAAGAGTCCAGGTGAGGTTAGCATACAGGCTATTTATGGAAAGGTTTACGTATCCGGCTGAGAGTAACATACGGGTTTTTTATGGAAAGGTTTTTCAGGAAAAACAAAAGCCCTTTACCTTTGGGCACTTTATGCTGACTCAGGGGTCCCGGAGTTTGTGGAGATACGTAGAAATGAAAGGGGGGCCGATGCTGAGAGACAGGTGGATGGGTGCATGTGCAGAGTGTGGTGAGGGGCGCCTGCCAGCTCAACTTTCTCTGGGAAAGGTGCTTACGGACCGGAGGCTATGGCCGCAGCATTTGGGGTTTTGCACGGACCACCTCAGGGTGTTCTGCTAGAGACCGTCTTGGTCGTGAGGAGCCTGTGAGATCCTGTAGGGGAAATGGAGGTGCCATCATAAGATTTGCTCACTCAATGTAACTAATATGTATAAAACCACCTTTCCTGGTGACCAGAGCTGCAGGTGGAAGGGGTCAGTTACCAGGCTTACACAATGGTTATACAGAGGAAATATGGGCCGGATGAGACTTGCCCACCCACCACCCATGCTGTTCTGTGCACAGTTCTACTTCAGCGAGCACCAGGAAAGTCCTGCTGACCGGGCATTGCTGGAGGGGTGGTGACAGAGGCCCACACACTTAGTGACAGGCTCCTCCAGGGCCATTCTGTGGACCAACCTGGGTGATGTTCCCATTCATCACACCTAAAGGAGCACCTTCATTCACGAAGCAGGTGGAAAGGATGGGATAAGGTGAACCCCAGGTCCCAAGGGATGATGATCTCAGCACAGATAGAACCATGCTGACTTAGAGGGATTGCTTGCAGGAAGAAAAAGTTAAGGCTGTGTAGACAAAGAAAAACACTTTAATGGTTGGTACAAAAAATAAAAATAAAAAAGGCTGGTAACTGGCAGCAGCCCTAGGAAGGATGAGAGTGTTCTGCCACGCTTTCTGGACATTCTCAGCAAAACCCGCCTTGATTTGCAGGCTCCTCTTCAGCTCTGCAGCTAAACCACCAGCAGAAGCCTTGATTGTCTGGAAGGATGGACGCCAACTGAGAGCGCATAACTAGGAGAGCTGGTTGCTGCACCCCACAGGGGAGGCCCACAGCGGGCACTGCCCTGCTGGCTGGCTGAGTCCAGTCTGGTGTTCCTGAAGAAGCGGAAAGCTCACCTAGTTAGTAAGCCATCCTGAGGCGGTGCAGGTTTGAGGTCATATTGCCAACCCCTGACCCTAGTGTGCTCCGGATGAGACCCTCTATTGGAGGTTGGAGAGCCTGAGGCCTGGCTGTTTCCTTGGGGGAAAATGCCAGGATTTAGACTTTTAATAAGCTTCGGAGAAGGACATCTTGCCCTTCTATTTTTGCTTAGAAGAAGGAAAGAGTAAAGGCTGGCCGAGAGGCGCCGCTGGGCCTGTGAGGGCATCCCTGGCTGAGGGCCGCTGCGCTGGGAGGGAACATTACATTCGAATAAACAGTAAAATCCAGCCATCAGAGGCCCCCAAACTCTAAGGCTCTCACAACTAAAACAGCTCAAAGGCACATGACATGAAGATTGCCCAGCTTTGTACCTTCACCACCCAGACACCCTGACTGAAGAAGGCTGGCTGTCCCCCAAGCCACACCTGAACCGGACTTTTACTCTATGAGGTACTTTTCAAGCACATTCCTTACAGGATAAGATCTGATCGTGCTGCTCTGCTGAACACATGCACACCCACGAGAGCGTGGGGCGCAGGAAGGGCCAGACCACTGTCACAGGCCTTTCAGACACATGTTCACTAGGCCCATCTTAAATCAGGCAAAAGTCCCGGATGCTCAAGTTGTAACCGCCTTGGTGGGAGAAAAGGTCTTCTAAAAGAGACCCCATAAGTCTCCCGGTGACCTCCAGACTATTACCACACCCCAGGGAATTGGAATTCTCAGGAGTCTCATGCTGCAGAAGGAGCAGGCAGAAGCCTGGTGCCACCCAGAGTGGCAGTTTGTCTCCCAGGAAGAGATTTCACATAGTTACGCCAACACGCCAGACTAGGACAGGTGCAGGCCTGGGTGGGAGGACACACTGAGGTGTCCAGGTTCTGTGTCAGGACAAGGAAGTGTCCCCGAGAGCAGAGAAAGGTAATAGAGAAAGAGGAAGGCGCTCCGTTAATGCAAGAGGCCCAGCAAGCTGGGGAAAGGCCCACTCCTGAACTCACCGAGCCATAAAACACCGGGCCCTTTGGTCACCTTGAAGGACCTCCCTCACTTCCATTTGCGCGTCACGAGCTTTTCTTGTGAAGTCTTTGTTGCCTTAGCCAAGGTAAGGGAGGGTTTGCGGTCCACTGCCCACTGGCATCTTTAATGCATTGCTGTTGATGTCACCCCCGGCAGGACCTGTCTCCTTGCCACAAGGTGGGAGTTGAGGAGAGACCCCACTCAATGTTGCCAAGCTCTTGCTTAACCCCTCCCGGTCAGAGCCTTGCCTTGCCTCCTACAGGATAAACTGGGTATTCTTGTTAATTCTTGTTTCTTAAACATGTATGCACTTCTTTCTGGTGCTTTTATTTTCAGTTCCACACCCCAGCACCCTAACAGCGATTAGGATTATTTCTTCAGAGGGGTTTGTGACTCTTCAGGCCCTCTCCAGAGACACCCTCCTCTTGAGTGGGAGGTCTAGCTAGAGCTCAAACCTAGGCGCTAAAACTGATTGATGAGGCTTGACCCAACCACCTGTCGCCCTGCCCACTGACTGAACAGTTAATCCACCCTCTTCCTCACATGGCAGGCCAGCAGAGGACCTCTAAATCTCCAGGCCTTAGAAAGGTAAGGCCTTCCCCCACCCCATCCTAATGGCTGGGGTGCGGGAAGGCTCCAGATTTCTCCCACATGAACCTTTCCTTCTCGTGATGGGAGCCCTCTGTTCTGTTAAACTCTCTACGTTTTCTCCCCACACTGGTGGCTGTAACTCCCCATGTTCCCTTAAATAATAAAGTCACTATACCTTATACCCACTATACCTTAATATCTTTTTTTTGGGGGGGGGGTTTCGAGGTAGGGTCTCGCTGTAGCCCAGGCTGACCTGGAATTCACTCTGTAGTCTCAGGCTGGCCTCAGACTCACAGCAATCCTCCTACCTCTGCATCCCGAGTGCTGGGATTAAAGGTGTGCACCGGCTTCATACCTTACCATCTTGTTGTCTATGATTTTAGTTCTTTAACTTTGTAGACAAGAATTGGGGTACTCCTTAAATTTTGGGGTACATTGAAGTTTTTGCTGGGTATTATCTAAATTCTAACCCCCAGCTCAGCCCGCTACAACAAGGATGCCTTGCAGGAGAGAAGGAGCCCAGACAGGACGACTTAGCTGTCGTTCCTCTTGTCTTGTAGTTTTAAAAAGTTTTATTTATTTGCAAAGAGAAAGGAGAGAGAAAGAAGAAGAAGAAGAAAGAGGGGGAGGGAGAATGAGTACACCAGGGATCCTGCCACTGCAAACTCCAGATACATGCGCTGCTTAGTGCATCTGGCTTTACATGGATACTGGGGAGATGAACCCACCTCGTCAGGCTTTGCAAGCAAGTGCCTTAACTGCTGAGCCATTTCTCCAGCCTCTCTATTTTTATTTATTATTTGTTAGTTTATTTGGTGTGTGTGTGTGTTTGCCACTGCAAACAAATGCCAGAGGCATGCACCACTTTTTGTGTTTTTTTGTGGTCTGGCTTTACGTGGGTACTGGGGATTGAACCTGGACCAGGAGGCTTTGCAAGCAAGCACCTTTAGCCATCTCCTCAGAGTGGCCTTCTATTTAAACCCAAGCCTCATGTCAGGACGTGACAATGGTCCTTTGCTGGGTGGGAGGGTCACTGGATCTCTGTTCCTATTCCCAACACAGCCACATTGAATAAAGCTCCCTTCCCTGTGTTCCACAACACTTGTTTCTTTAAACACACACACATTTATCTGCATCACACACACGAGAGGCACGTGGGAGAGTCTGCTCACACCGGGGCTTCTTGCTGCTGTACATAGACTCCAGATGCATGCGCCACTTTATAGGGGTACATCTGGCTTTACAGGGGGGCTGGGGAATCAAGGGCCGCTGGGCCATCTCCTCAGCCCTACGTAGTTCTTTAATTGACCTACTGAAGACAGGTGACCAAGCCTAGCTTGTCAGGGCTGCAGGGACCCAGGCTTTGACCCTAACTCCTGTGACAAAGTTTCAGAAATTTTATTAAAAAACACCGAGAAACTTGTAGCAAATATAGCCCCACATGGAATGAATGAAGGGGCTAAAAGAAAGGAAGATAGTAAAACATTTGGGAAACACAAGCAAGTCAGGAAGAAATTATTAGATAGTTAAACCAAACAATTAGGAAACACTGGGTGGCTTTAAAGTTCAGTTCACCGAAGGCAGGGACAGAGAGGAGAGAAGAGAGAGAGACAGACACAGCTCTGGCTGGTTGATTCTACCCTAGGGGGTTAGTCAAGAAAGGAATTCACTGCCATCAAGGTTGGAGCATTACACAACAATAAAGCAGCCTTAATACTCACCCACCACGACTCAGGGAACTGAGCAGAAGAGGGGGCGGAAAGATTGTGAGAGCCGTGGTTGGGGAGACGATCCACAGGCTTGGCACCCTTCAGTATCAACACACTTGGGCCAGGAGGACCAGGCTGAGTACTAGGCTATCCAGGGTCCCCTGTCACAAGGACTGATCCAGACCCCACGGAAGAGGATATCCAGCTGGTTGGGGATGGGGAGGGGGGGGCAATGAGGAATTGGGGATAACAACTCATTGTTTGCCCACTGAATAATGTAACTCATTATAGACAATAAAAAAATAAAAGTTTGGAGCATTATTCTTCTGCATTAATACTCCCCAAATCTCGACTGGCCTGGATTCCAGCACCAGATCAGGCTGGGAGGTCGCCACCTGGTGGTGGCTTTCCGGGACCTGCAGGCATGTCCCCTAACTAGTGGGTGTGCCTGGCCCTTGGTATGCAGACTTTGAAATGAGAGTTCTGTTGGAAAGCCAAGGTGACGGTGCTTTGCCAGTTTTACATTACGACACAGCTCTTAGAAGCAAATGGCGATTAAGCTAAATACATTTCTAATACTAAGGAGGGAAAGGAGTCCAGAAATGAAGAGCTAGAAGCTGGCTTTCTGGCCTCTGAGGGTGTGCATGTCACCTGAGCCTGGAGACGGCCACTCCCCTTCCTTCGGGGCATCCTTTGCCCTTCTCTCCATTCCAAATGTTTAGAACATAGGAGCTTATGGGGACATGGGATTTTAAACCATCACGGTTTGAAAATCTCATTGTGGAAATTCGACCCCTGACTTTTGCTTTAGGTTAGGCCTAGATCAGTTCCAGTGTCAGACTGAAAAGGGTCATGGGATTCTAGCACTTTCTACACACATGCTGACTGAACTTCCCAGCCTTTTACTTTTCCAGGTGCTACCATGAACATAGTTAGGTCAAGAAAACTGTGGTTTTCCATTTGGGGAGAAGTGAATGTGGACCTTGTCCTGACTTCCCTTGCTCACTGGACCTGGGGAGTCAAAAATGCCGCTAATAGTCTCCCTTCTCTCAGGTCTTTCGGGCAGAAGAAAATAATCATTGTTAAAAACCAAGGACATGCTACTACCATTCCTCTCCTCTAACTGTGTATTTATAGATAAAACTGAACAGTGGACTTTCCTCATGACTGTTTCAGAACTCTGGGATGTTTCTGAGGTAGAAGGCAGGTTCTGTCATCGCAGGAGCGTTCTGAGACCGTCTCTTTCAGAGCATGCTGACGGCGAGGAAGATGGAACCTCACCCCTAAAGCAGTTGGTCAGCTCAGAGAAAAGTCCTTCATGTGGCAAAGATCCAACACTTACGAAATACAAGTAAAAAGGTAAATTAGAGATAAAAATAGACGTCTAAGCAGAGCTCTGTTAAGGCACAGCCAACCTCTCTCCCACAGACCATGGTTGCTGCAAATGTCTGCCTCTGGGCTTTGGCTAATGTCACTGCTCCAGCCTCCTCGGTCCCCTGGGAGAATTCTTGCCAAGCATGAAGCCAACACCATCAGCAGATAATTCAAGGGTCCCTGGCAGCTAGACCTCTCAGGGACAGACACCCACCACCATTGATCAGCACAGTTAGGGGATGGCAGACAAGGGAATCAGTTAAATACGCTAGAAGTAGCAATGTCTCCAGATGTAGCCAGAAGTACCTAGAAACTTGACTCTATCTCCCTGGTCTTGCAAAGTAAGGAGTGTGTTGGAAAACACTGGAAATAAAGTACGAGGAACAGGAGCTGGCAGGACGCACAGGAGAGCTGGCCCTGGGGTCTCCTCCCTCCTGCTCCCCACTCTCAGCCCACATCCCGTGTTTTAGGGTGGCCTTGCTGGGAAGTGAGCCAAGGAAGGACGCTGCCTAGTAGAAGCTGCGGTCCCCTTCCATGGGGCCAGGAAGCTCCACCAGAGAGGGCGCAGTGCTGATGCTGAAGCTTGGGAAGGACGGAGTGTTTGTGAGGGACTTCACAGGACTGTCACCCCTCCTTGTCTCTGTGATGAAGGACCTGTGTTCTGATGCACCGTGGCCTGCTCACTGTGTCCGGTATCAGGCACCATGTCTGATCGAGCCTTAGCAAAGCTTTACATGGTAGCCTGGGAGCAAAATGAATTTTATCTCATTGGGTCATGTTCTTGTCTCTGGATGAGAGTGTATTCGTCAGTTACACACCCTTGATGTGTGTGTGCCACCGAGGCAGGAAATGGCTAAGGACAGCTTCCAAAACCAATCGAAAGAAGAGTTCACCAGTACACTGTGTTTTCCAACGGCGGACATGTTAAATAGATTTTGTGTTTAAAACTAAAATGTTTCAGTTTTTTTCCATCTAAACATTTTGGCAAATTCAGGTGCCTTTCCCTTAATATTTGAATGTATGAATTGGATTTCATCAACATTTCCTGACTGTATCTTCTCTCTCACTCTCTCTTCCCTCTCTCTTCTCTCTCTCTCTACCTTGCATGCATGCGCACACACACGCACACACACGCACATGCACCCACCCACAATATAAGCCATTTCCCACTTTTATGCAGGAATTGCTCTGGTCCTGTGTGAGCAGTCGAGCAAGAGACGAAGGATCAAGAGAAGCTGCCGCTGGCTCATCAAGTCTCCTTCAAAGCTGCTCCCCATATTGGAGGCGCTCAGCCAAGGAAAGGCCCAGAGACGCCTGACATCGACCCCTCCCCCTCGAATGGCGGTTCTAAGTGTCACACGTCTCCATGGTGTCAAAGAGCCATCGCAGAGTGCTCGGAGTACTTGTGTGTCTTACTGGCTGGGAGGCACTCTTGTCACCTGTGCTCTCTGAAGGGCTGAAATTGTCAACGTGCCTTGGAAATTCTGAAATGGAACCTGCGCTCCTTTAATCGTTGGCACACTTGCTCTCCTCCCTCCCTCCCTCCGCTTGTCTTTCTTCTTTCCACTCTTGATTTCTAGTTCTAGGCAGCCAGATTCTAGTTTTAGGCAGCAAATCAATCAGTTGCTCAAAAAAAAGTCAATATTCGACAGCTAATGACATTTTAGTTTTGGTCACCTATAAATCCATCGGATCCCCCACTCCCACAAGTGACAGTGATTCTACTGAGTTTGCCGTGACCCCATGACCAGCAGCAGGATGCAAGCTGGGTGGACGTGCCCACTTGGTCTGGAACCCTCTGCCCTTCCCTCAGCTCTGAACCGCAGGACAGGAAGTCCTGCAGCCTAGGCCACCAACGACGCCTCCCGGCTGCTTCCTCTCCGCTCCCTGGTGGCACTTGGGGAGGGTTCACGACACGGCTCTAGCTGGCGCTGACCATTCCCTGAGACCTGGACACCGGCGTGGTCGGAGCTTTGGAAGCCACTGCTCTTTAGCTACTG
Organism: Zapus hudsonius; assembly: GCA_004024765.1. Classification (NCBI taxonomy): domain Eukaryota; kingdom Metazoa; phylum Chordata; class Mammalia; order Rodentia; family Dipodidae; genus Zapus; species Zapus hudsonius. The sequence goes on along the minus strand of PVHP010013931.1, from coordinate 1,940 downwards.
GCGATGCATTCAAAGCTCGGCCTGGGTGACATGCTGCCAGGCTGGTCTTCTAATCACTAAGGGTCCAAGCCCATCAAGTCACGGGGTCATGTCATAAACCTGTGTCAGGATGACTTCATCATCTATAAAATGAAGTGTCATCTGCCTTCAAGTGACACATTTTATGCCAAAGAATACCACTGTACTTCTAATAAGTGACACTCATTTTAATAGATCCTACAAAAATACAATATTTTCAATGTCCCCGTAAAACATTAACTTACAAATATTATTCTCAGAGCTCTTGTAACATCCATATGTGATCCTACTGTAAAATTTCAATAGAATAGCTCAAACGCTAGTGTGTGAAGTCAATTTATTTATATAAAAAGCTATGTAGAAATATGAGCGAATGTATACAACCAATTTTTGGAAGTAAATCTGGAATTTCAAAGTAATATTTTAAATTAATGACTAATATAAAAGAAATATCCTCAAAGGATTATAAAAGGAATTTTGAACATTCATAGAGGGAAATAGTTCTCGGTAAAAGTCAATAATTCTACATTCACCGTGTTTATCTTTCTAAGAAGCTAGCATTTTGACTTCATATACTTTTTTGATGAAGAAAAAAACCAATTTCTCCATTTCTGCCCACAAAACAGGCCTTAAAATGATTAAGAAAGGTAGCCTGCAGCTCTGAGAAATTATATTTGAAGTTTCATAGTTAAGTACCAAGGCTTTTAAATCACCCACCATAACTTTCTAACAAGTCTTCCTTAATAATGAATGTTATCAGTTCCCAAAACTCATTTTAAAATGGCTTCAAAGTAGCAAATTAAATCAAGCAGCACACAAACAAGTTCCACATTTACAAGTGAAGAAATCACAGGGCTACAGTTGGTGATCAGCATAACCCAGGAAGAAATGAAGCAAGAACGCCTCTCCTGTCACCCATCATTCACTGCTTAGGTTGTGGCGGAAGGACGAGGCCACAAGTGGCTGTTAGTCTGTTCTCAACTCTGTGTGGTGATAATTAGATAAAGGCATCGGACTGATCAGTGTGTCCTACTTGTTTTTACTCGGGTCCCAGAGAGAAATGGAGAATTTATGAAATACTTCACTCCGTGTTCAGAGAATTTAGCAAATGGATAAGGAACCAAATATAAACACTTTATACCATATGTACAGTTGCTTTCATAAGGCATCATCATGTAGTTTTTATTGAAAAAGATTCCATATAGTAAAGTCTTATTTTAAGATAGATTTTCTTTCTCAATCCGAGATGTTTATGAAAATATCATTTTTCTATATTCTTTTCGAATATATGCCAACATATACCTTGTGCTAGAAATATCTTATGGGAATTACAATTCTTTGTCTTCAGAGTTTCTGTATAAAGGCGTATACAACTTGGAGGCAGTGTTTCTGATGGAGAGCAGAATTCGTAAAGAGCTCGTGTGTGCTTCCGTGCTCCCGAATGATAGGAAATCCACTTTGAGAAGAAACTCATTTGATCGAGAAACAAAAAGAGGAACGAAACCGCACCAGCGCACAGCCAGAGGCTGGCGGTTAGAACCGACACAGAACCACGCGAACGCCATGTTTATAGTTAACGGTTTTAAGGATGACCAGTGCTAACAGAGAGTATTATACATTTGGCACTAATGTTTGCCATTGGTCCAGCAATTGGCAAAATTCGTTTCTATGTATAAATTTATTTTTGAACATTAGCTCTGGCTAGACGTATCTTCACTATTTATAAAAATATTTAGACGGTAAGCTCACGTTGAATAACTAGGTCTACTGTGTTCTGGAAACTCTTCAAGAGTAAGACAGCCTTTTCGTGTTCCATATGTACAAAGCTGTGTCCGTTCGCCTGGAAAGACACAAAGGAAGCCAGTCAGCCAACGGGAACTGTCATCACTGCTTGTGATCATAAGACTCAAGGGTCGCCACAC